>DWJZ01006671.1:0-12807 GCA_018249125.1 Asbolis capucinus
TTGTCTGTCTGTTCGAGCTGCACACAAAAACCACTAAACAGATTTAGATGGAACTTGGCATAGTCGTGGTTGAAGGTCCGAGAATGGTTATAGGATATTTTTTATCCCAGAAAACTGCTTTGTTCCCGTGGGATAATAGGTTAAAGTTAGTATGGCAAAGTTGCGACAACTCTGCTTCCGAAGCAGACCTAGGGGAACTTTTAGTAAATAAATATAAAAGTAAAATTAAAATTGTTACGACTGAAATTTAACTAAATCGAAAGTAACAAGTGTATCAGATAATTTTCAGCTTATTATTCATTAAAGTCAAATTTTAATTAAGTATAGAGTTATTTATTTAAACAGCTTGATTATTTATTTATAAATTACTATTTTTACATATTTTATTTTGACATTACTACAATACGTATTCATACCTTCTTATTGTCGTTGTTCTTGGTGATAGCCACAACGTTGTCTTCGTATACGAGATGCACTATCTTGGTACAGATGGTGGCGTTGTTCCCTTCACACGGACCGTTCGTAGCGTACACCTGGGAAATACTTGTTTTAAAGCTAAATGTAACCCAAACTGCAGATATATCCATACATTCTCGTAAGATTTAATTTTTTTTTATTACATGTACAGGCTAAAACATGTGGTAATAATAAAAAAAACACCTTATATCTGTAGGCTAACTTCAATCCATCAATGGCCTACTACTGAACAGGTCTCACCTCATGAGGTTATCCTGAGGAAGCCTAGAGCATCCATCACGTTATGGTGAAATTTAATGTCAAACTACAACTAAAATGATTATTAAAATTTTCTTTTTCTTCGCAATAGCTTATTTTTACGGGGTGTTAAGTTTCCTATTTGAAATTATCTAATAAGTATATTAAATCTAATAAGTATTGTTCTATAAGACAATCGGCTCATACCTGATACTTGTGGTGTCCGGTGTGGTTTGTGTCGCGCGAGGCCAGGTACGTGCAGTTGCCCAGGAACGGCAGGTCGTCTCCTTCGAATGTGGTATACTTGGCGGGAGTGCCTACACCTGTGCACGTACCTGCGGGGCGAGGACTCGTTATTTATTTATTTAGTTTTTATTGTGAAATCTTAATAAAATAAAGTGTGGAGATAATGTAAGAATGGCATTTTGTACCAATCAACCAAGTCGATATAGTGATTATTATATTCCAGGATATTGCAAATTATACGCGGCCTGCCAGAATAAATTCCTCGGCCTCATATCAAGATATGTTTAAAGTCCACCATCAGTGACAACAGAGATACGGGACCAAGTACTACTAGACCTCAAATCTGTATCTGGCATAACATTTGTCTAATCAACCTCATATTAGACAAGTAGTAAGAACCACTTGTTAGTTGCATCCACATTCTCGTTATGTACTATTCACATTAACATATTAATTAACTGCACTCAGAGACATGAATTGTTACTGAAGTCACATGTTGTATGAATATTTTATAATAAGGGAGTATTAACGTGTGTTAGGAGTTTTAAAACTCACAGTCAAGACAGTCGGCAGGCAGCACGCACTGGTCGCCCTTGCGCAGCTTGCCCTCGGGGCAGTAGCAGCCTGGGGAGCACTGGCCGTCCGCGGCGGGGCAGTGGCGTGTCTCCCCCCCACCCAGTTCCGAGCACGTCGGCTCGCAGCGCTTGCGGTAGCAGTCGTAGTGCACTAGCGGCGGCGGACACTCCGCAGCTGATATACATATTAATACTATGTATTTTTCATGTGATAAACAGGCAATCACACAACATTCAAAAAAGTAAGTAATCACCATCGCCCATGGACATTAATAACACCAGATTGGGGTGTTACTAACGTGTTGCCTGCCAGGAAGGAACTAATACGCGGGCAAGAGAAAGAAACATGCGAAGCGGTACATTGCTAAGCTGGGATCAATGACGACAGAATCACCCACATACATCAATAACAACCACTTCACGACGGGTAACAGAAGAAAAAAGGGAGGATAACTGAAAGACGGGGAGAAAAAGAAGAGAACTGGCTCTCAAGCTCCCAGCCGGATCATGACGAATCGTTTGGCGGCTGATTCAAGCAAGAGGGTGTTAGCCAGCCCGATGAGCTTCACAAAAAGATAAATCCTTCCGCGAAGTCCTTCTACGGAGCAGTTGACTTCTCTACGCCTTTAACGGTACCCTGGTAGGGCAACATGGTATTGAAGTATATATTCTAAGTCGCCCCAAAACGGCAAACGCTGAAACTGATGCACGAAGAATCTTTACCAACAACTGATAGGCATAATATAGGCCTTTTTTCTTTACCACACAACTGATCTAATTCAAATTAATAGTCGACATATGATATATGCTAGTACCTGTATTTTAATGAAAGCATCACAAGATACGCTATATCTCAAATTTACGAAAATAGAACCTTGCTTAAAAACCCCTAACTTCCAATATTCAATGTAATTAATGATGTGGCTGCATATGACATTATTATATTAATAATAGAATTATATATTCAATAATTACATTGGCACAATATTCTCATGTACCCCGTCAAAGAACCATTACCATATATTTAACAACAACTCACGACAATACATGAGCGTCCTCCAGGAATCGATCTCAACGTCTTTATCACCAGCCAGACACTCTGCCACCAGCTTCTCCAGTAGCAGACAGCGGCACTGGCGCTCCGTCAATTTGGAGCCGTTTACCACCAGCTCTGTACACTCGCAGATCTTCTCCAGGCAGATGGTGCGCCACTTGTGCAGGTCTAGAACGCGTGCGCATTGCGATAACGGCTCCTTGCTGCATAAATTATATATAATTTTTATCTGAAACTTAGTAGGATCTTTTGTTTTCGCAGTTGCTGCATTTCCCCAACAAAAGTTCATAGAATCATAACAACCAAGTTTTTCTTATATAGTTTGAAAGAAATACCTATCGCCTTTTCTAGTTAACAGGTCTTTAGACAGCACTTCAACCTCATTTTAGGATTTTTTTTAACTAATTCCCCGTATTGCCTATCTTCGTTAAAAAGTGACAATGTCATATTCATATTATCATAATCCCTTTCGTTGAGTTCTCCCATGCCTCTTGCAGTGTCTTTGTAAATGTACTTTTTGCCACTGCTGTGATATGTTGGAAACCTGTTAGCACAAATCAATAGTTCTCAATCTTCTCCCAACCTTTTCTTCACCCTTAACTGAGACGAAAGCTGAATTCGCCCCTGATCATGAGATTGCCCGAAAGTGTTAATACTCTTTCGTAAGCGTTTTGTAAGCGTCTCCGCTGATGTAATACTCACGTGATAACCTCACATAGCTCCCACACCTTCTTCTGTTTGTCGGGGTCAATAGCCCTGGTTTTGCAGGCGGAGGGCGGCAGACCGGGCTTAAGCCAGCTATTGCCGAACTCGTCTATGTTCCGCGCGGGCTGGCCGTTGGGCATGTACCGATCGTTGCGCCAGTTCCCGTCGAACGTGCCGCAGAGGCCGTCCACACGACCCATGTGGCTCTTCAGTACCTGCGATAGGAGGAAATGTTAGAATGATATTAAATTATTTTAAAAATATTATTTACTAGTCTTCACATGCGACTTTGACCGCGTGGTACATTGATAAAAAGCCTATCTATTATTCTAGTTATTTGCTACTTTTTATGGCTTTGCTTTTGCATGGAACTCTTCTTGTGGCCTTAACCCATTGATTGCCCACTACTGAGCACGGCTCTCTTCTCGTAATGAGTCTCCTCGTTTTAGAGCATACTCCATCACGCTGTTCTAGTGCGGATTGGTGGAGGGATTAGTGGCCAACTCAAGCTTCGGAAGTTTGTATGCCTCCGACGTCGCTTGACTATTGCTGTGCAACGATAAAAACAGGGAACGACGGCTTTACGTGCCTTGCGAAGCACGGAAGCGCTCAAAATTTTTTTTATCCACTAGCGGTCACCTACCCTCCTACCGAAGCCCATTGTTACTTAACTTTTTCGGTCGTCTACAATCGAAACAAGTAACTAAACAAACATTCCTGCTCATCACAGAAAAGTTTGACCTCGGTGGGAATCGAACCCACGACGTTCGGTGTAGCAGTCAAGTTCACTAACCACTAGACCAACCGGCTTGTCGCTTCCTTCCGATCGATACAAGCTGACTACGAAGTCTGAAGAGCAATCTAAGATTACAAAACCAAGTTACCCCAATCTTAATGTCGCCATCCTTGCTGTAGAGAACAGTGAAGTTGTATTTCCTGGACTTGATAAAGAGTCCATCTCCGAGGCGGCCGACATCGAAGCTGTTTTTCTGGAAGCAGATCTTGCTGGTCTGTTCCACGGTATACTCGAAGTTGTCGTACTCTATCATGAAGTTAGGCTTCACGAGAATCAGCTGGTTGTCTTGGAATACCAGCAGCTCATTCCTGCAGCCGTCCAGCCTGCACTTCTTGCGGACTGGAATAACATTTTGTTACTTACAATTCGACTAAATAATTCTGAAAGCGATCTCTCATAAATGGTGCTAACTAATAGTTGAGTATTTCTATAGTGCACATTTTAGAACCTTAACAGCTTAAGACTAATTTGTTTCCTGTCGTCAAAATCGACGTAGGTTGCCCCATTTTCTAGATGCTTCTTGAAGGAACTCATATTTGGACAACACTAATATAGAAATTTTAGTTTATTTTGTACCATAAAATTATACAATAATGTGAAAATCAAACTGTAGACAAATGCCATTAGAGGCTAGCATATTAGACTGAGCACCTTAGAGTTGGGCACTACTACTACAAGTATTACAGAAGTCTGAAAGTGGCGGGAATATCAGAAAAGCTGAACCGAATGTATGGGTATAATGGGGCCTGGTATGGGCATGTAATGAGGCGAGAAGAGTTAAGGATATGAATGTGGTGGAATATGGAAGAGTGACCCGTAGTCGGCCAAAGAAAGGATGGATACATTGTGAAAGAGATGATGTGAATGATAAGGGAGTCAGAATAGAGCCAACTGTTTATAGGGTAGAATGGAAGGAAAAACATATTGCACCGACTCCAAACAAAATTGAGAGACGGGCAAGGCGATATTGATTATCTGAGTTAAGCAGTAACAAAGTGTCGGTGTTTACCCATAACACTCCAGGAGTTCAACCTGTTCTCCCTGGCCAGCATGTGGAAGCAGACGTCCAGCTTGTACTCGGCGCCGTCGAACGTGTTGAAGGTGCGCCCCGTGACGTTACAGAAAACGGGCCGCTCTGGAGGCGGCACACACGAGTACCTGGTACAAAATATTCAAGTTTAAAAGTTCGTTTTAAAAAAAATCTAAGTAAATGTGAGAACATGGCTATTTCTTATTAGCAATCAATATGAAGTGTATCTTTAATCTTTACGGGTTATTTAAAGTACTGCTTCTCTTCACCAGTCCTTCGTACAGTCTCTCTTCCATTACCCTCAAGCCAGTTGCTGGGTAACTGTCAACTTAGCCAACGTATCCCGAGATTGTGAATAGATAAATATTTAATAGTAAAAAGTTAAACGAATGCCCAAAATGAATAAAAGTGCGTTTAGAATATAATTAGCGGCTCGTCTCGGCTTTGCAAGTGTGTCATTTTTTTAACTGTGTAGGAAGCCGACCGCACATTTCTTCCTTGCAGTTATGCCTCTACCATAATATATGTATGTTACTCGGAGATAATGTAGTATTCCAATTGTGATAGAATATTGGAAATTGGTCCACTAGTTTGTGAGTTTATTCGTTACAAAAATACAAATCTCTACTCTTTATAATACTATTGTAGATTAGTTTCTTAGTAGCATAAGTTAGCTTTTGGTTCGTATGATGAAATAAATAATTTGACTTCGACTTTAGTTCTAATTTACTCACTGTGGGCATTTGCTGCCTTCCGTGAATACAGAGTCCAGCTTGAGCGAGTACTTGGGCGGACAGATCGGGGTGGAGCAAACGACAGGCGCCGGTGTGGAGCCCGGCTTGAAGGGCGGGGGGAGGTTGGGGATGCACTTGAACTGCTGGCACTCCTCCTTGGCGACGTTTGTTGTAGCGTTGGTAACTGCGGGTTTGTTCAGGGAGAAGGCCTGGTTCTGTTGTGGTGGGGTTTGTGGACCTACAGAACGAATTAATATAAATTTGGTTTGTGATTTTTTATTGTTTTACTAAAGTCCGCCCGCGGCGTATCAATGACGGGCCGGTTGATCTAGTAGTTAGTAAACCTGACTTGCTACAACCAAGATCGTGGGTTCGATTACCACCCGGGTCAATCTTTTCTGTGATGAGCAGAAATGTTTGATCTGTGTGTTTGGATGTAAAACTATCGATATAATGTGTGTTTATCAGTTGTTTGATCACCATAGTACAAGCTAACGCTTAGTTTGGGGTCAGAGGGCCATGTGTTATTTGTCCGAAGATATATAATAAAAAAAAAATGTGCTAAGAACAAGTACCCTACGTCAATCTCCACACCATCAACTATCTATACACAAAATCACATCAATCTGTCGCTCCGTTCCGACGTGAAAGATATCTAAACAGATACACTTTCACATATTTTTTTTACCTTCTATAAATGAGTGCTAGACCGCGATTCTGATAGTAAGCAGTGCTTCGGTCTTAGATAGTAAAGCGCACTAATTTAATAAAAGCCTATTCCCTCTTGACATGATGACACTTACATTTTAATCGAGCGGGAGCATCGACGCGGACAACTTATTCCAATCCTTCGCAGTACCCATGAGGAAGGAAGACCCAAAGCGCGATGATCGTACTAATGGAGTGTCGATGACGACGGGATGGATATATATATGTATAATATAATATCAGTATGGTCATCCTGATATTATATCCTGCTATTCATAAAGCCCTCGATGTTCAACGAGTTTCGTAGATTCTCAGTGATTGGCGGAGATAACCAACAATAGATGCGGTTGAATCAACTGGTAGATATATATATCGCTAGCGGCAAAAAATATGTATCGCATCCGTGCGTCAATTGAGTCCGTAATGACTGTGCTAATGGTGAATGTTAGATGTCGCCTTGAAAACTATAAGGCCCTAACTTGGCTGGTATGCCCTTTCATCCACTCTGGAGTAGTGTCTGTAATATTCTAAACATTATAAATGCAAACGGGTACTCACGATCAAACATACGTTCGCTATTCTAGGTCTAATGAGTTGAAGGTAACAATAAACAAATTGCATTATTAAAATTGTATTATTAAGATTTATGAAACTGTGCCGTCATCCGTTGTGTTGTACAGCATTGAATAAATAAATATCTTTGGACAACTCACACAAGGCCATCTTATCTCAAACTACGCATTAGCTTGTAATATAGTGATATAAATATATATATATATATATATATATTTAATTACATCCAGACACAGAACAAACATTCTTGTTCGTCACAGAAAAGTTTGTTCTGGATTGGGAACGAACCCACGACCTCCAGCCTAGCAATCAAATTTAGTAACCACTGGACTAACGGACCAGTCAATATAGCTATGTACTACCTCACTAGCAAGTTTCTTATTAACGAATCAACTTACCATAATACCCTGAAAAGCCACCCTTGGAAGAGCCACCCTTGGAAAAACCACCCTTGGAGTATCCACCCTTAGCAGGTCCTCCCTTGGAGCCACGGTAGTATCGCTGGTAGGTATACCGCGGGCGCGGCGGCGGCAGATCAGACGAGCTCGTGTGGGAGTACGACGGGGGACCGGTGAAGATCTTCGGAGTGTACCCTGGAGGGCACGCCACTACCGGACATGCTATTGCTGTGGGATAGAGTGTATATTAAAGAAAAATATTGATACTGAGTACTTGTAACATGGGGGCTCATAATTTGTTAATACGTTTGTCTCTTTCTATCAAAAAGGAGTATGAGAGTACGTGTATTGAGATAACAGCAATGACTATTCTGCGCAATTTTTGTTATTTTATTTTAAAATTGATGGATGGATGGAATAAACCATCCTTGGATAATTGCCAAAAACAGCCTCCTTACTGCTCGTGCTAAGAAACCGTCCTTTAGGCATTAACAGGTTGCGATAGTCAGGTCCACAAAGTACCCAAAATGGGTCTCATTCGATGCTGTAGTATATCAAAGGGTACTCACGTTTAGCAGTAGTGGCGATAGTGGTTGGCAGAGTGGTGAACGCGGTGGTAGGCTTGGTGACTGCGAGCGTGGGAGCCACAGTGGTCACTACCGTTTCAGTGACGGGGGCCCTTAAAAATAACACATGATTAATTTTTTACTAACAGCAACAGAGCGTACAATATACTAGTACCAGACTTATTTAACAACTTTGTAGAATTGTAGTGAAGTATTAACTTGTGGTATGTCTAATGTGGTTTTAGGTTCTAATCCTGTGCCTACCTCCAATTTTATTTATTTATTTATATTTATATCACCTCTTATTAAAACAAAAAGCAAAAACTTCATGCCTTATGGCATTGTGCACCTGTCAACCCTTGGTGGATATGGAAAAAACTGATGGGAAGTGTTAAAACAACACTGAATAAAATAAATATTAAAACATTACATAAATAATACTTAATCTATTATTATATATATTTTAATTATATATATATACATACACAGATATTTACATAAATACATATTATAAATATACATATATTTACATATATAAATATTTCTGCACAAAATGTTATAGTTTAGCAGACCCATAAGTTCAGTAAGTTGAATTTAAGAATTGCTTTCGCAGCCGTTTCGAGTTATGTGTATGTTAAAAATTAATTTTGTCATGAGGAAACCTCCTCTGCTAAGAATTTCCTATATAGTTCTCGAACGTCTATGAAACCTATTCACCTTATACCTCTTATACGGACTAGCCGTAACCATAATGAGATTATACGAAATAAAAAATTAAAAAAAGTGAATATTATAAGAAATAATAAGTAATTGGTTATGAAATATGTATCTACCTGGTAGTACATCCTAACTCATCATCAGGACAGTCCTGCAGTCCATCGCACCACTTGTCCAACGGCAGGCACAACTTGCTGGTGGGACAGATCCTAGTTCCCGCGGGGCACGGTTCGCAGAGACACTCGCAGCTCTCCTTAGACAACTTTGGAACCAAATCCTGCGGAAGGTTACCAAAACCGAAATTAGAAAGTCATAAAGTGTTCATTATGACGTCGCCAAATTACTATGGATCTCTTATTATGTAATAGTTGGCGTTTGCGAGCATTCTTGTGAAGAGTAGGGTCCAACATTCGATTCCCGACTGGGACAGATATATAACATATGTGTCCCTGTATATATATGTGTATACATAACATAACAAAGCCGTCCTACCCATTTTATTGACTCACAAAAGTAATAGTATTTTTGTCCTATCAGACGACCATGTTTTGCAGTGTGGTGTGTGTGTGTGCGTACGTACGAGCGTGTACTTATATTTCTTTGGGAGACGTGTGTTCGTTTGAGTGTGTGAGTATAATAAATAGTACCGGTGCACAGGAGCACTGCTGTGCGGGCTTGCAAGTAGTGACTCCGCCCAACTTGCACAGACACTCATCGCAGTTGGTAGCCTGACGGAATGTCGAGCCCACTGGGTACCTGCATACAATCAACACATTTATTATTTTAACATAGAAGCTTTAGTATTTCTGGGTGTCCGCGGAAGGTGAAATATTTTACAGAGAATATCTTTAATCTTCTTTTAAACACATATTTCACATCATTCGTCTCCTGTTTCAACAGTCATACTCCTTTTGTTTTCAGTTTCTTTTATTATCATATTCATCATCTAACCTGCCACAATGTATCTGTGTATGTTCACATTCATGTCTGTATATATGTGTGTGATAGTTACGTGATAATGCCAACGACGCAGGGGCACTGGTCCCTGGTGACGCAGTTCTCGCCGTCGTAGAACTCGCCGGCGGCGCAGGTACACGCGTCAGCGAGTTCGGGCAGCAAACCAGGGCACGGAGTGCACAATGGTGGTGTCGCCGTCGTTAAGGGCGCGGTCTCCACCGGTGGTACGGTTGTTGCTGGGGTCATTGAATGGGAGTTTTAATCGACTGGCTGTAGCGATTTTGAGAAATACAGATATAAATACAGCCACTTATCATATTTATTTATTTAATATTTAACATGAGATGAAAGTGAAATTAAAGGAAAGTCACTATATCAGTTAATTTGGACATGTCTGCAACCATAGGCCCTTCGCTTATTATATCTAAAAGAGACAAACAATTTGGAAAATAAATAGATAAAAATTGTTTATGATGCAGCTGCGACTACAACGAATGAACTCCTTGTTTTATGTGCAGCACTACTCTGTACTCTTCGGTGGTTTCGTCTTTTGTCTATGGGGGTGACAGCAGACGACAGATATTATTCTCTCTAAATGAACTATTGAAGACAAATGGCTGTCATTTATGTATTCATTTTATATTTAATAAAGTCTCCTTAATAATCTTACCAACCACTACATGAAAGAGCTTTTAATGAAAAATTTATCTAAATGGGTCGAGCTGTTTTGAAGAAAAATGGCAAAATTCATTTGTCGAAACTAAAACTAACTCCATAGATAAAAACAACTTACGATACGGTTCAAAGCATCCGATCGGCTCAACCCTCATCTCAACGTTCTTGTTCCACTTGACAGGCAGCACCTTGAGATACTGGGCGTGAATCGGTGGCCGGAACTCGTTCATCACCTCCGTATCCTTGTCGAAATTGGCGGGGAACATCTTGAGCTGGCCACTGCTGTCCACCACTGGGTTGAAGGTGGTCAGGTCTGAGGTGTACATGAGGTTGTAGACGGTCACCCAGCCGTTGGCGCCGCCTTTTGTCTTTATGCCGGTCAGGTTGCGTGGGGACGTGAAGTTGAACTGGAAAATGTATCGATAATTGAATGAACCTGTCTAGGTAGAGATCGTAATTGCGAAAAGACATGTCGCGGGTTTGATTCACGGTCGGAGAATATATTTATTTGACTATTTTCTAATTCTTTGCGTTTTCCATGAGAATTCTAACGCAGGGGTATCAATGTGCAAGTGCTATTAAAATTAAATTTTATATTGCTTTTTGTATCTCTTTCTTGTCCCTCCTAAAAAGACAAAAATAGCGCAAAAGGCTTAAGTGTAGTGCGTTAGGATGGATCCACGCTACGCAGCGCTCTCTTCTAGACAGCGTTATAATGAAGAGTGAATAAGAACAAATGAATTAGAAACTACTATTTCATTTTAACTATACTATGGCATGACATATTTTTTGTTAGCTAAATTTCCTTTATAAATATTAATATACATGTAAAGAGAGGATATTACCACAGATGAGACATACAAAGAGAAGGTATTACCATGACCCATTCCCCTGGAGTGCTGTACAGCGGACGCCATCCTCGGTCGCCGTTCAACCCAAAGTATTTCCTATCCTCAGGATTGGAGCTGACCTCGATGCTGTCCAGTGGCAGGTCGGCGGCCAGACCCAGCGGCTCAGTGCATTGCATCGGTTCAGGCTACGGCCATAGTCAAAGATTTATTAAATACAGACACGTTGGAAATGCCAAAAAGAAAGGAACTTAAACTATAAGCCTATGGATTCTCACATTTCAGATTTAATTGTACGTTCGAATTTTGACTGTCTGTATTGTAATCCAGGGTAGTTCATGCTGGATCACTATGTAGGAACTTCCATTTACTTTATTTATTTTCGTTGCATAAGTTTAAGTACTAGTATAAGGGCAATAATTTAAATATAACCTAAAACTAGCATGGTAGCATCTAAATCGGTTTAAACATTACTGAGATTAGCGGTTTTAAACATTGTGGTAACGAAACCCACAGACAAAAAAAAGTAAAAAATGTGTTGATAAAAAAAACAATCTCTTAATTTTGTATGGTTTAAAATCGACTCTTCAAATAACAGCTTTTCTCAAATATGTTGCAGAAAATCGATTTCTATAGTTATTGTAAAAATTGCGGTCTTATAACTTACTACAGGCCTCCTCAGCAACGAGTAGAGTGACTAGACTAGAGTGAATAGACCTGTCCTTTTCTCCTCCACCATAATGGATATAAATCAAATTTTCGACACTATTTACATACTAAAACTAAAGACAGTGGTAGGTGGGGTACTAACGGTAGTAGCTGAGTGACTTTCGGTGGTTTGGGGGGTCTTGCAGCCGATGAGGTCAAGACGCACCACGATGGCGCCGTGCCAGGTCAGCGGGTGGATGCGGATGAACTGGGCCTCCACTGGCCGCTCGAACATCTGCTTCATGGCTGTTGTACTATCGATCGGCCCGCGGAACACCTGGATACATTGATATTGAATTACAATCATAAATAACTTGTAGTTCTAGAGTTGGTAGACCGAGGTTTGCTCGGTGCCTAATCAGTGTTACTTAGCGTTACTTAATCTTGCAAGGTTATGAAGAAAGGAACGAAGAATAGGTATAACTAAAATAAAATAATAATAAATAGCCATCTGATTTCTTTTTATAACAGAGACAGATAAACAGGCCTACAGCCCGCCTGATGGTAAGTGTTCACTGTCGCCTATGGACGCGTGCAACATCCAGAGAGTTCCAGGTGCATTGTCAGCATGTAAGGAAACTGTTAACACTCCTTTTAAAGAGTCCCATGTCATAGCGCCGAGGAAATACTTCAGGTGGAAGGTTGTTCCATAAATCGCAAGTCCGTGGCAGGAAAGTGCGTAAAAAACGAACAGTCGGCTGCCACGAATCTAGACGGTGCTGGTAAAACTTCAACTTCAATTTATTCGATCTTATCAGTAGTTACCGGCTTTATTCAGATCCGTTCCACAGGAACAAACATCC
>DWJZ01006672.1:0-12806 GCA_018249125.1 Asbolis capucinus
AAATTTAAACTATTTTTTTTAATATAATGTTTATAAGTGGCCAGTTCTAAAAACTTTCAGTTTGGCCCTCGTATCTACATATATTTAAACATTTCTCGTATCAAACGTATATAGTATTAACCTCTTTCCTCATCATTATATACGAGTAAGTAGATTCAAAGAAGCCCTATTTTAAACTTTGGCGGGATTACTAAATATAAACAGGTTACCTTTGATATTTTTCTCTAGTACGTTATCAACGACTGGATCAATGTATTCATTCACGTCTTGGAAGAGAACCGGCATGCCGTACTTGATAGCCATTTCTAGGTGCCGTAGAAACTGAGGGTCGTTGAACGATAATATCTGTAATAAGATAATTTGTTTTCTTTGCTTAACATATTTTAATAGTATATTAATGTATGTTATAGCCTAGTGGTTTGAACGTTGGTCTCTAAAACGGGTGTTCCTGGTGGTTTTAATTTTCAAAGTTATGTGCATATCACAAGTTGATTATCATTTGCTACGGTGAAGGAAAACATGGTGAGGAAACCTGCATCCCTAAAAGTTCTCCATAAAGTTCTCAAAAGTGTGTGAAGTTCACCAAAGCGCACTTGGCCAGCATGGTGAAATATGGCTTGGAACCCTCACATTGTGAGAACAGAACCGATCCAGTAGTGGGACAGTTATCGGTTACAACGATGTGTTTATACGTCATTACTTTATATTTAAAATTATATCTCAATTGAGGGAGTATCGGCAAAATAGTCAAAACGCAACTAATCTAAAACCAAGAAAGTATGTTTATGCTGTGTATGTATATATTAAAACAAGATGAAATCATTTATGTTAAGGTTTTGTTTGTTTAAAAATATTAGTATTCAATATGAAAGTAATCAAATGAGCAAATTAATATGGTTTGGCGGGTTGTCTACAGTTAAGATTCGTTTAAATTGTATGGACATAAATAAATAAAAAATACCCACATACGGACTGATACCTATCACCCCCAATGTGAACGTCGATCAATATAGAAAGTCGTATATACCTTCAGATTATTCTTAGTCTCCTTCTTCTTGATCCAGTTAAGCGCCTGTGTCTGTGGATCGATACAAAGCGGGAACCGAGAGGCCCGAGTTGTTAGAATACCGTTTTGTACAGACAGCTCGTCTGGCGGCAATCCTTCAGAATTCCATCTAAAAATATAATAATTATTTACATTCCCAGACGTTAAGGTAGTTCATGACGAACATCGTCTATATGTATCTACAAAGAGTTGAATTAAAGTTGAATTGAAGTGAAATACAAAAATATTTGCATATTCGCAAAAATGCATATTTTTGTATTTAATTCAACTCTTTCAATTAAACAATTTAATAACCAAAATACTACATACAATATTGACAAGATAATAAAACATACAAACCCACTAATTTCCACCTCATTAGTGAGATTTTTCTCAATAGTAAATGGCATAGTCAACGGTATACCCTTGTCAAGGACGTCACCAAGCCAATCCTCGTATATCATGGTCTGGCGGAACGAGAAGGAGAACGGTCCCGTGTAGCTGAGGAATGACGCGGCCAGCAGACAGTTGCCGATCAGCCGCGACTGTTCCACGTACAACGCTGCCAAGTCTATAGTCCATCGCTTCTGTTCACTCGAGAGACCAGACATAAGTTTGTCTGCCGCGATCAATCTCCTCATCATAATATCCGTCTCCTCCTGCAGTTCCTGTCGTCTCAACATGGCAGTGTCGTATCTATTGTTCAGTCCATCGAGCGTTCGCTGCAGGCGATCTATTTCACGGTTTAGAGACGCGAGGAAGTTCACTGCGTCGGTGTATTCCTTTTCGAGAGCTTCCACCTTGTCTTTCTTCGGCTTCACTTCTTTGTAGACCGCACAGTAGCCGAGCACGGCTATCACAAACTTCAGTAAGCCGTATCTGTAAACGAAGGTATAAATTTAAATGTCTTCGACATTTAATTTGGTACAAGAATCAATCGTAAGATAACAGATAAATTAATGATTTCCTTATAAAAGTTGTAGAGCTTTATAAAAGTCAGGAAAAGCATTTAAATAATTTTAATATTTTAGTTTCTCACCCGGCCTTACTGATCTGTTGCATGGTATCCAACTTCTTGCTCTTCTTCATATGCGCCTTGACAGCCTTCACCTGAGCCTGCGTGATGAGATCGCAGTTCATCTCCTGCAGGTTCCGCAGGAAGTTTGGGTCGGCCATCATACCCTTTGCACCCTTCCAGCTCACGTCCTTGATCCCGCGGATTATCACCACGCATTCGCATACCACCTGGTGATATTCAGTAGTTTGAAGACATCCTATCCATGATTTTACGCTAAAGTTTTCTGTTGTAGGTCAACGAAGCAACGACGTCAATTTTCTCACACTAAAAATCAGTAAGCTTTGTTTTATCCACATTATTGTCGATGGTCATTTTGCATCATAGTAGTTGGGCAAAGAGGAACAAACATCCATTAATTCTCACAACTTTTATATTTATAATATTGGTTGACATAAAGATGTCATTATACCTGCACTGCCTCAGGTGGTGTAGCAAACGACCTAATCTCAGTGATGTCGTTCTTGTCGAGGTCGGCGAGCGCGAGGCGTGCGGCCTCGAGTGCGGGGAGCGCCGCAGACAGCGCCTCCTCCGCCTCGGACTTCTCCTCCGCTATCACCACGCTCTGCTCCGTGATCTCTTGAGACTTCACCGCCGCCGTCTGCTGCTTCGCTACTGCTGCTTCGGTAGCTGTACAATAACCGTGAATCAATTAACTTCTAATTACAATAATTTATCATTATACAGTTCTAATTATAATAATCACAATTAAAATAACAATAATTTAATTCAGTATCGATGTAAAGTTGTTTACAGCTCTACGATTTGTAAATTGATTTCGACGAGTGATTTTTGATGACAATATGTTAAGAGATATGCTTGATGTACATGTACCCATATCTGTAACGGTCAATTCCTTTAAAGAAGTTGTTCAGTTGCTCGTGTTATAATAAAAATAACAATATATGTGCTAAGAAACCACTTGGTACATCAAATACGTAATTGCAAAGTATGAGTGAGAATTCTATTAATTCCTTAAATTGTATTATGATGTATAAAAATTCTAATCATACCCGTGGAGATTTCCTTGAGCAATATCTCGCATTCTTTGGTCTGTTCAGCCACAATGACCTTCTGTACTGCTAATTTGGCGTTCAGGTCTTCCAATTGTACATTCGCTTCTTCGATCTTAGCCAGGCCGCCTATGAGACGCTCGCACTGGTGGTACAATCAGCATATACAGTTGTCATTTAGAATTTTCATAACATGATGGTTCGAATATTTACGAGTAAGTTGATTCATTCAAGTATGCAAGTTTATCTTACAAATAATTTCGTGTGATATTCTTCTTCTCTTATTCAATACAGCTCTACTACACAAACAATACACACATAAATTGACTGTAAAATTTTATTCAAAATTAATTTCAAGACAGGCAAGTAATGGTCGTTTACTACCGTCATATTATCATCACATTTTTTTATTAAATAAATGTACCTTTATATACTGTTTCAATCACGTTTTTATAGTTCACTTTTATAGATATACATAAATAGACCCACTTAAATGGTTCAAATGTGCATTTAGAAGATCATTACAAAGAGTATCGATTACAATGAGATGAATTACTCTTTTAGAAAGTCAAATTACGCCATCCTTTTAACAAAACCTACGGTGAGTGATCTTGAAAGAAGAAGCAGCAAGAAACTCCCAAGGCGTCCTTTTTTACAACTCACAGTTACAGATTACTACTTATTACTAGTACTTATATAATCAAATACTGGAATTTTCGTTTATCTTGTAACTCCAACCACCATTGATTACCTGAGCGACAATAAATGCGTCCTTCTCATTCAAAAGCGAGAGGTAGTTAGTGAGGTAGTCCATATAGTGCTTGGGCGTGACGTAGTTGTTTCGGCGCAGTCGCTGGAGGAACTCCACCGAGTAGCGCGCGACAGACATGTGGACGTGCACCACGTGCTCCACTATTATAGAACGAAACTCGTCTGGGATCTTCTCCACCTGGTGAGAAATGTGGCTATGATATGTATATCAAAAATGAGACCGAGGTGAGTTAGAATTAGACTTGTACTATGGCGCATTGTTTGGTAACCCGGGGCTTCGTAGTATATAATGAAAGATAGAATGTAGGGCGTTCTATATAAAATATAAAACAGGATTTATAACGGAACATAATATCCTAGAATCCAGTGAGATATGTTCGGTTATAATCTCCAAATTATGTATTATTAGAAAATTTTACCACCGACTGTTGGGATTATATTACACAGATAACGACATCCTAACGTACTCTAGGGGTTTAAAATATAGTTTTGTCTAATACGTTGCGGAACCAGGTGTTCGGTGAATCACCGAATAACTACATATACCTTATCTTGATGTATATATAATTTATCTTGATGTAAGTGTCAGGACTCACGTCAGCTAGAAACACGTTGGCGACGGCAAGCAACGCTTGCTTGGGCCACGGAAACTGCCAGTCGATCGTGGTGTTGTTCACTAAGCCGGGGAAACTGCGACATCTGGAATTAAGCGAAAATTCAATAAGCTAAGGGGAGTCTATTTTAAACACAGCATGGTATATCATACACTCTTATAGACCTCACTACAGTATATCATTATTTATTTATTTCATAGGTGTACCTTTTACACCTCTGTATTTTACATTTTATACAGGTAGGTCCAAGACTTTAACGTTGAAGATTTCGGTGAATGTAATATATGTACTTGTATACACAACATATGAAATACCACTAAAAGCGACTAACAATGCTACTATAATCATTTGTTTATGTAGAAGCAAATAAAAAGTAAACAAATATAAGTCATACCTCCTACATATTTTTAATTATTATTTTCTGTATTGAGAGTAGTCCCACCTGTTTCTTAAAATATCGCCGCTCGGAGACATCGAGAGCACGACGTGGAGATTATCAGCGCATTTGTTACAGAAGAAGTTCCACACCGAGTCCCTACATAGAGTTATTAATTAATTATTTTTGTAACGAAAAAAGTAAAATGTTTAAGAAACGAATTTGTTCGGTACTTGTCTGTGCATATTACACTGCTTCAGCGCGTACGATTATTCTAGAATTTCTAACAATTTTTTTTATCAATTTAAAATAGCACTAACAATCTGGTATTTTTTTATATGAAATTAACCATGCGACCGAAACAATTTTTATCCCGCATATTTCTGCATAAAAGTCATACCAAAAGCGCTTAATAAATAGTTATAGTTATTTTTTATCAAGTGCAATAAATACTTTCATCGTTTTTATTTTTAACAATAACTAACTTTCATATAAATTTGTATCCCCTATTGAAGTTGACTATATTCGTTCTCGAGCTCTAATCTGACTTTCTACCATTTTTCACCAAAATCTGTTTAGAGGCTTAGGCGTGAAAGCGTAACAGCCAGCGTTACTTTTACATTTATAATGGGGAAGAGATTAGTATCTAACATGCAATGTACAATAATAACAGGCAAATATTAATGTAATGAAAAAAATCTTATTTTTTTTTATTTACATATTTTTAAAATCATCGTTGCAACATCGTCATAGCTTCATACCCATCCACCATTCATCGTTCATAACCCGGCAGTTTCTTTTGATTGTAACCGATCGAAAAAGTTGGGCAATAGCGGGTGGGGGGAAGGTAAAAGCGTGGGTGACTTTTAGTGGCAAAAATTTTGTGCACTGTCGTGTTTTGGAGGGTAATAAAGCTGCCTGTCCCGAGTGTAACCGGACGACACACAAATCTCCCCGATACTTGGGTTGGCCACTATCCCCTACACCAATCCAAATTGGAACAGCGTGGTGGAGTAAGTTCTAGGCTTCCTCAGTAATGAGGAGAGACTCGTGCTCAGTAGTATGTCATCAATGGGTTAAAGCCATTTACTTACTTGGCGACCCCGTGTCCAGCCTCGTTGCTCTCATTGCGCAGCGCGTTGATGATGGCGTCCTTCTCATCGTCGCCGAAAAGCGCAGGTATCATACCGATCATCAGGATGTTGTTGATGAACTCTAGGAAACCCTCCTCCAAGATCTGTAATGCGTTTGCAACGGGATTTTTGATGAGAATAGCCGACAAATGAGCAGACAGGCCGACAAATGAGCTTACAGATATGATGGTAAGTGGTTACCTTCGCTGCACACAGAGACACCAAAGATGTCACCGATGTGTTGTTGATAAAGAAAGAAGGGTTTTACGAAAATTTGTACATTTTGCAACAGTATTCGTGAATAAAGCGTTTACCAGAAATAAACCTTTAAAATTTGGGGGGTGGTTGTTTGTTTGTTTCAAAAGGTGTGAACTTTCCATGAGTATCTATGAGACATAGAGAAACATACAAACCTGTGCAGCAGTGAAGAGGAAGACCGAGGGCTTCCCGTCGACGCCGAGCTGATTGTACAGCCTCTTCATGTCATCCTTGAACGTGTTCTCGTTGTAGTTGCGAGTCACCGTTATCTCGAACATTTCGCAACCTGTCATTATTTAAAAAAAGAATTGCTTGCAGTTGTTCTAAGTTGCAAACTGTACAAAACTTCAAGTCGAGTCAGTTATGGGTAGGTATACTTATAACTTTGGCTATTATCATTTAATAAGCTCATTTGCCATTTGCCAAAAAATAGCTATTTAGTTAAAATAAGACTACACTCATAGTTTAGCATGGGGGCCTCAACCCATTAATATCTAACTATTGAGAACGGATCCCTAATCATGACCGAAAAAGCATACTCCACCACACTCCACTCCAGTGTGAAATGTGGAGGTCAGTAGCCAACCCAAAGGCCAGAAGTTTTAAGCCGCCCGAAGTCCTCCAACATGGCTTAACAACTGCTATCTACCGATAATGAGACCGGTGGCTTTAGGTGCCCTCCGAAGCACGAAAGCATTTAAGAAATTTTTGTCAGTAACAACCCATATGTCACCCATTTTTCAACAAACCGCGTTCACTGTTGCTTTACTCGTTTGATGAACAAGCATCGATGAAAGACATCGGACAATGAGAGTGTAGTTTACCGGCAGCGAAGGCCGCGAGCCGACAAATTGACTTCTTCCCCGAGCCGCCGACGCCGATCATCATGGCGTTCCCACGCGACGTGCGCAGGATGCGGTGCACCCGCGTCAGGTGCTCCAGGCAGTCCTCGAACAGAACCACCGACATCTTACCTATGCGCTCGTTGTACTCGTCCAAGATCTGTTATTTAACATAAAAACTTCATGTTACATATTTAATGTTAACAGACCATGTCTATAATTGGCACTCATATAAATTAGATAATTAACTTGTAATACTTATAAAAATTGCGCAGAGGTACTTCCCAAGGCAAAAAGTTCTAGAGGTAAAAATAAACAATTCAATGACGTCATATGCCCGTTAGAATCGTAACTATGACTAATGTTTTATTGTAAACGGGTTTAATTTAAACAGGAGTTGTCTCTACATACATTGTAGTCGTTGTGACAATTCACTGCAGGTCACCATAACTGAGTTTATTATATATACTCCACCATGCTGCTTCAGTTTGGATTGACGAGGAAGTTAGTAACCTAAGCCTCAGACGTTTTTAAGGTATCCTAAAACTTAAAATCTTGTATGATACTAAGACTGACCTCTTGAAACAGAAAGTAAACGGCCTCGTAGTCCAACAGGTCTTCGTAGTACCGAATCTCCTCTTCGTCCAACGCATTGCGGTAGTCGCCGAACAATAAAGGATCTCGCAGGACGTATTCTTCTAACTACAAAGTAATTTATTGATTCATTTTACATTTTGTGATCTTCTTTTGGTATAATTCCTTCTGGTATGCTAGTGTGTTTTATGTATATCATCATTGTAATCCATATCCACTGCCCCACTACAGGGTTCGGGTGTTCACTCACAATGTGAGGTATAAAGGCCATAATCCACGTTAGCCAAGTAAGGATTGGTGGACTTGACACACCTTTCAGAACGTTATGGGAGGGAAATATCGTGACGAAACCTGCACTTCTCAGATAATTTCCTTCATCGTAGCACGAAGTTATGTGCGTATCAATTAGGCTAATGGCGTTTTTTTACGTATATAAATTGCTGCAATGTTATATACAAATATAAAGGCTTTACCATAAAACATACACATAATATTATGCTCGTTATTATACGCACTGTAAGTTCCCGTTCGACTTCAACTTCCGCTTCTTCTTCTACTACCACCTCAGTATCTTCGACCGCTGCTGCTGCTTTTGGTTTTGGCTCCGCGAATTCTAATTACCAACAGAACTAAAAATTTACCTCGAATTTTAGAAAATCAATAAACCTTAATATATCATAGCTACATACTATGAACGTTTACTTTGTTAGGTGTTTATAATCCGGCTTGAAGGACCAACATTTTGTTAGGAACATTTAAAAATATAATAAACCGTTAAGCACAAAGAGAAATCGAATAATGGGCCGTAACTTTGTGGTACATTTTTCTTACACAGGAAATTAACTTTTTTCAAAGCTAAATGACATTAATGAATACTGTAGTATAACTACTTTAATCTCTTTATCACTAGAACGTATAAAAATATTCCTCACCATCTTCTTCTTCGCCCACTTTCTCGTCTTCCTCGGGAACAACAATCTCCTCCAGGACAGCCGGTTCTTCTTCTGGAAAGTACTTCACTATGTGGTCCTGTATGTGGCGCCGCATCAACTCGTTATCCTTTGATGTTAAAAAATTGTTATTGTATAAATGTAACATGAATATAGATTTAATAATGCATTAAATATACTTATTAAATAATTTGCAAATCATATTTTTTGTATACAGTGCGCAATTTACTTAACTTATTTAATTTACTGATCTTTGGATACAATATTAATAATAAATAATATGAAAAATATTATAATAATATGAAAAAATCAATGGTAAAGAAATTTTATGGCTGTACATCCAAAAATGATAAATAAACAACCGTCATTATACATATACAACGTATTATAAAAGCGGGCGCTAATTTGTGGCGACAAATGGCCGGTTGAAATACGTGCCGCGTGGCGTTGATGTAAATATCGCTACTCAACGTTCAGTATTCAGCTTATCTTAGTGGAATTATAAAATCGATATTTACTTACATTAATTAATTTAAACTATCTGAACGCAGCACGAGTTGTTTCGTATAACTCATCTATCTATCTATTATAACAGTCAGAAAAACCATGTGTCTGACCAATATTATTTTGGTACCAAAACGTTTTCCAGAGAATTCTGAAAAAGGTTGCTAAAGACACTAGTACTCTATTGCGACCATTTCGGAGTCTATAAAGGACAGACAAACTCACAAACAAACAAACTTTCATTCAGAATGAATTCTCCTCGAGCGTTGCCTTTCGTGTCATTCTATTGTAAATGTAATTGAGTAGGGTACACGAATATTCATACGTCTCACTCTCACTAAATTACTTCTTTTATATGATATCGTCCCAGGAGCTTTCCTTATAGTTGCTCACCAAGTCTGAAAATTGCATTCTGTTTAATTAACTTTAGGAATAGGTAGTACGAGGTAGACGACGTAAGTGTATGCATGCTTTCATCTCTCTCATTCTTTCTCACTCCATTGCCTTCCCTGTACGTGTGACTAACCTGTTGGTTGATCAGTCTGTCGCAGATGACCCGTGTGAACTCGTTCCTCCAGCATCTCACCACCGCACGCTTCTCGCTGAAAAAGTTGGGGTGCGTGAAGCAGAGGCCGGCCGCGATACGGGACAAGTCGCGCAGGTTGAATATGTAGTGGAACTTGGCCGGCGTCGGTGGCAACTCCACTATTATAATCTGTTGTAATTACATTTAATATACAATGGGTGCGAATATTACAATAGAGATAATAGTTACCTACCATGTAATAAACTTTAAAATAAAAACAATATACTTACATACTAATAACTCGCACTAGGATTATCCGCGTTACGAGTGACATGAACCGACAATACATCACAAATAACACCGTTATATTCTTTATTCTGTCTAAAATCGAACCTGAAAAAGCACGTTTCACACGCAAGGTCACTATCAATCAGGCTACAGACGAATTTACGACTTCCAAAATTGAAAATTATTTCTCTCTCTACCATAGCATCTCTCTCTCTCTCTTGCATAAATGATTATAGTATTATCTAATTACCTTATACAAATCCAAGGTCATCTGAACAAGTTTATCAACGATTCCCTGTATCTCGTCTGGGAATATCAGGAAGTGTCCACTTAGTATCGAGGTGTAGATGTGTCTGAGGGTGTTCTCCGACGGGAATTGGAGGTTGTACACCGAGAACATTGAAATGAAACGTGGGTCCACCTGACGGTTGGAACAAAATATAAATTACTTCATAAATAGTAACTTACACTAAGAGTTCCTATATCAAAGGTGACATGGCCGACAAAAAAGAACACTACAATCCCATAAACACAAGAAAAAACATTAATCTGTTATGTTCTGACTCATGACCCACGAAACTGGGACCAAATATCGGTGTAATAACAAACAGATCGTGAGTACTTGTTTGCATTTAAAGTGTTTAGTATCTGCGACGATATTAGTCTAAAAACAAATTTTACTAGTATTCAAGTTTACACTAAAATATTACCTAGTTTGATTGTAATCATATAATACGTTATTGTAATAGATACCCGATCAAAAACAAATGTAAAATGATAGTCACGTTAAAAGTTGCTAATGCTTCGTCCTCGACTTCACCGACCAAAAGAATCGAGACCTACATGGGTACCAAGTTCTATGTTCATTTGGGATGTACTTTAAGCTCATGATTTTACTTGGCTTGAAAGCTGTGTTGTTAAAATTTTCTCACATCATTACGACCGCCGCCAGCTTTACCCATGGCAGCGAGGAAGCCGATATCTTTCAAATTCTTCCAGTTGAGATCTTTCCCTCTGTCGTAGAAACCTTTTTTCTCAAAGAGCAGCTTCAGCAGAGCTATTGGCTGTTGAGTACCATATGTGTCCACCTAGAAGTAAAGAAGGTTTCAACGTACTGTGTTTATATAGGTCAAAAATGTAATAAAATCTTGTTCTATCGGTAATACGAGGAATCTTGAGATGTGAATGAGTTCTAGAAAACGGCACTGACAATTATGATGAAAATTCTAAGACAAGGGATCTCGGGATAAACAACTTGGGATACATTAATGATGGTTTCAATTTAGTGAAATTGCATTCGCTGATTTTGTATGTTGTTTGTAACAATATTGAAAAACAGGGATGCTATTAATTATTTTTAGTGCCTAGTAGAGTACACCCATGCCTCTGGTCATCTCACAATGTAAGGCTGGCTAGGTTGTGGTGGATAATGATTATGTTACTGCCTAAGAATTTAATCATATACTGACCACTCAGTAATTTTATGATATTTTTTCTATTAATTCAAATGTTTTCATGTTAAATTTTATTAAATTAAATTACTAACAATAGGCATATTCATATCGTCAATAAAGACTAGCATCTTCTTCCCGACGGGCGGACCGAACGTGTCCTTGGTGCGCTTCTCCACCACAGACTCCAAGTTGCGTTGAACGTCCATCGATGATGTGCGAGACGAGAAGTTCATTTGTTGAATTATCTGAATATTCATTTAATTAATAAGTACGAAATCATTCAAATAAAGTACAATAATGTAAGTTTAGTTAATATATACGTATGTTGATGATATTGTGTCAATTAGTTATAATGTGGAATATCGTATACATTGTCCTTAAGGATAACTAATACTTTAAATAATTTTGAAAATAAAATAAAATTGTGAATATAACAATTTTTGGTTGCGTCTATGATTTTGCTAACCAGAATTCTATCCTCACGTAAATGTCGCCTTGGCCTACTCGCCTACAACTAAGCGATTTCGCATTTTATTTTCGCATAATAAGCATTTTTTTATTAGTTATGAATAATCATCATTTTTCATAGATCAAAAAATGTGATGACGTGCAGTAAGTATCTAAAACCAACTGTCGTAGCGATATCAATGACTTGAATGTATGAGTTTTATGTACATATTTGTATGTACTATAAGAAACTTACGTATTTGTCTGAGGGCAAGCCATGCAAGTAGTTGGTTATAATAGCAGTTTTAGATGTTCCCGTGTCGCCCACTAGGAGGACCGGCCTCTCCACCTGCAATATTTTGCAATACGGGTATTTGGTACAATTAAGGTAAACTAAGTATTTAATGCACTCAAGTTAATCCAGTTATACGTACACTTTCCATAATTTTGATCAACCAAGTAAGTCTGAGGGTATCTACGGTGGGCACCAGGATGGAGGGGAACTTCATGTCTCTATCGTGAAGGTACTCTGGCACCAACCACTCCCACGCCTCCCAGGTCTTGGTCGTCAGTTGAAGACAGTAGTCGTAGAGTGATGGGAAGCCCATGGGAAAATGTTCTGTGGACGAGGAATATCGATATACAATAAACACTACCCGTAATATGTATATGATTTTAAGCTCGAATCTTTATGGACTATGTACAATATACTGTGTTATGGGTACTCACGATATATATATATATTAATTTTTCTATTAATCCAAATGTTTTCATGTTAAATTTTATTAAATTTAATTCCTAACAATAGGCATATTCATATCGTGAATCGTTATATCGTGATATATGTATATATATAAATATAAATCGGGAGTACCCGTAACACAGCATAAACTATCCGTAATATCAAACGTTATAT
>DWJZ01006673.1:0-12804 GCA_018249125.1 Asbolis capucinus
TAAGTATGTATTTAAAAGTATATATGTATGTTTATCAGTTGTCTGATTACCATAGCACAAGCTAATGCTTAGTTTGGTTTCAGATGGCCGTGTGTGAGTTGTCCAAAGATATTTATTATTATTATAGTTGGTATATCGAACTCTGTCATGTACAGCGACTTAAAAAGGTAATATTTAATTTGCACTGTATGTTGATATATCAGTATGTTTGTATATATGCTTGTTAAGTGATCGAATCAAATCTTGCAAGCTTAATTAGACCCACTTCCTCTTAAAGTATGGAGCTTCTCGACGATTAACGACACAGTTATGAAATTATGTTTCTCAGTATCAAGGATCAATATAACTAAAGCATGTGTGAAATATTGTAGCAACGTTACATATGTTGTTAATTATAAATAAATTACTAAAATTTTCTTAACCTACAACTTAAAACTTAAAAAAAATTATAAAATTAAACCTACTTAACCTACATAATATAAACATTCATTTTACATATCACCACGCTGCCCCATCCTTGTTGGTTGGCATGCTCATCTATTAGATAAAATATAATGATGAATTATTTAGTATTCTTTTACACATTATTGTGATAATTTTTTTTTTATTATTGATGCACGCCCTCTGCATGTTTCTACTCTTCTTTTCTATTCTTCTTCTTATTTAAATCCGTTCCGGTAGTGGACACTAACACCAACTGCTAAATAGGTATTCTCTCCTTGGTGTTCCACGTTCGGCGGAAGTGTCTGTTGGCAGGGTGCTAATATGAGGGTTCTAGTCAATTTCCAGAGTGTCACGCTCGCACTACGGGGTAACCTGTGTTGCCACTGGACCAGCGACCCTGGGACTGATCACTTGGACAGATCCTTATTGGACCGTTGCCGCCGCAGCACTACGGTAGCCACGGAAGTATCGGCCACGCAAGCGAAGCCAGATCGGGCAATAGAACCCATACTGACCCATATCGGTCATTTTAATAAATTATTGGTCACGTCAATAAAGTTTTTTTAAAACTTCTACGTCGGCGGTGGTCACAATATTTTATAATGCTTATTTTCTAATATGGTGAAGTGTGATATTATGTGTTTTTTTTGTGATAAGCAGGCAACTGAGTAACAGGCTCATCAGATGGTCAGTAATCACCGACCCATGGACGTTAAAAACACCAGACCGGGGTATTACTAATAAGAAGTATATACAAGGAAAACGGTACATTTCTAATGCAACTGGAATTAATAACAGTATCTAACGCCAGATACACCAACAACATACTACTTCAGGATGGGAGACAGAAGAGGAACGGGAACGTGAATGACTAAAGGACGGGGAGAAAAGAGGAGAACTGGCTCTCAAGCCCCCAGCCGGCACACGACGGATCGTTTGGTGGCTGATGGAAGCACGAGGGTGGCAGCCAGCCAGGCGGGCTTCACAACAAGGTAAACCTTCTCCGAAGCCCCACCACATTATTGCTATTAAAATAAATAAAAATTTTCACTAATTTTAGCGTAATGCTTTTTCATTTATAATAATTAGAAATTATAATTACAAAGGTTTTTAATTGCTGCCATCATGTTGCCGTATTCTGTCGAAATAATTATGTTTATTACAACTTTTGATAAAACAAGTTAAAAGAGACTTGGAGCTGGTAAAATTAAACAGATTCCACGTTTATTTCCAGAACAACTTTGTTTGGTGTGGACAGCCAAAGTTTATTCTAGCACTCACTGAAACGAGCAGGTTTATATTTTTGGTCTCTCAATGATTGTACAAAGAAAAAAACACCAGCGTTTCAATGTGCACTACTCAAAATCGAGGTCTAGCTATAGGTATTATATAAACCTCTAGAACATCAACTACAAAGAAAAAAGAATATTAAGAATAAAAAGAATAAATAATTCTAGAAAGGTTAGACCTAAGTCAAAGTCAAATAATTTATTCCATGTAGGTATTTACAATACTGTTATGAACGTCGTTTTTTAGAATCTACCACCGTTTCGGAAAGGTGCTATAATAATGAGGCGAAGAAACGGCGAAAAAAACTCCTCAGTACATCTTTTCAATAATATATAAAATAATAATACAAACTTATTACAAACAATAAACCGGGTGGAACCGGCTGCGGTTGTATATTATTTCCGAGCATCCTTGTCATTAATATATTCATTGATACTATAATACCCCATTTCTATGATTCGGGATTTAATTTAAATAATAATTTTAAATTAAATTAAAATAAAATAAATTAGTTCACAAAAATTAGTAAATGACAAACAAAAAGTAGGTAAATTAAAAATTACGATGGCGAAAAAGGTTGCTATTACAACCTAACGGTGTCGGCGGAGTGCGCGGGTGGTGCGTGCTCGATAAGATAATTGATTAAGTATTGTAATAATATAAATAGATATTTAAATAATAGTCACACTTCAAGTTCAATAAGGTACACTACAATCCTAGGCTGACAGGGTTTCGTAAGAGGTGACAGAAGTCAGCTGATCGGTGGTAATGCGAGCGGAAGTATCTTTTTGTGACGCCCGTTTGGCTGGCTACCACCCCTCACTAGAGTCAGTTGTCAAACGATTTGTCGTGTTCCGGCTGGGGACTTGATAGTCAGCTTCCTTTTTTTTCTCCTCGTCCTTCAGTCATCCTCTTTCCTATTCTTCTATCACCTGTCCTGAAACGCTATAATGTTGGTATGCCTCGGGTCAGTTGGTGTCATTATAGAGTAATGTCCCACACGTATCATATCTTTGACTAAAGTATTAATTAAATCACCTAAAATCCTTTTAAATGACATCCACAAATAATTAAATAAGAACATCATAAGCGATGGATAACCGGGCATAAATCAAAAACTATTCGTCAGATGTCGCTGAAATTTTAATGGGGCAACATGAAAATATATCAAAACCCACCTGTATCCAGTAAAAAGTAATATGGTGACAAATTTATAGGATGCCTAGAAACAAATATACGGCATCCAGCTTCACGTAGTTCATCAAACAAATACATACTATAAAGTACATACTTGTACTTTTTAAGTTAGGAGTATGTGTAACAAGTGCTACTCATACTAATTGAAAAGATGTGCCGAGTTTCTTTTCTTCTCCTCAATATAGCACATTTCCAACACGGTGGTTAATTAAAGAAATCATTTATAAGCGTATAATACCTACGTGAATGTTATTAGTAGTATAAGTTAATGCTTGACTACAATCCCACCTGGAAGTAAATGGCGATGTAGTCTTAGATGGTAAATCGCATTAACTTAGAAGAACCTTATTCACTCTCGTCTTGAAGACACGTTATACTCGAGTTGAAACAGACTCAAGTAACTTTAATAAGTGAATTGTGACTTAACTATAAAAACATTGTCGAATTGAGAATTTCCTTTCTTTAAAATCTGATAAAAAACAAGAAACACGTATATGAAATTTTTGTAATCCCCGAATTTAAGCGGTGAATGTGTAACCTAACCAGTAACACTGGCTCTGTAACCACGGTCGGCTGGGATACGGAAATTGAATGTTATGTATGGGCCATTGAATTTTATTTATGATTATAAGCCAACTTCATCTCTACCCAATTTATTTTATAATATGGGTAATATAGTATGACTTACTAGAAACTGGCTGAATTGAACTGAAGAACCAATACTAGAAAAAGTAGTTATTGTGACATAATTGTAACAGTTACACATATAGCATCGCGGACTTATTTGTAGATATTGATGTCCTCCATAAAATTGTAGTACATCACTTTGCTCTGTTGTCAATAATTTACGCAGTGTAAGGGTTTTTAAGGGTGTAAGGGTTAAAAACACCATAGCCAAGTCTACTTATGATGACCTCGAGCCTTTGCCATGAGGAACCGATTCAGAAGAAAAAGGGATTTTCACACACCTTGGGTTATATTATTGTAGCTTTCATAGGAATCTCTACGGTTTCAAAAATATATTGTAGCCTTGTTTCATTAGGGATAATGTAGGATTGTAATGATATATATTATTTTAAATCAGCTCTGTTATTTCAGAGCCTATTCTCCGCCAACAGACAAATCTTTCTTCTTTATAATATCAGTTCATACCTATGTCCGTATTACTTGTGTCATGGGATGGTGATCATTAATACGCATCACGGATAATATTCATGACCCGAGAAAAAATCCCTAATATTTGTGAATATTACAATATTGATGATTTGTAGCAATTGATAAGTACTGAACTTAATAGTACTGAACTTAATATTAGTCGAGGCAAGGATCCATAATTGTGTCTACGTATTGCCTTCAGCCTATACT
The DNA here is from genome assembly GCA_018249125.1 of Asbolis capucinus. Taxonomy (NCBI): domain Eukaryota; kingdom Metazoa; phylum Arthropoda; class Insecta; order Lepidoptera; family Hesperiidae; genus Asbolis; species Asbolis capucinus. Next base: position 4,297 of record DWJZ01006673.1, read on the forward strand.
GAGCATTGCGGCCCAATACTGAGCACTGAGGAGGCCTAGAGCATCTTCCACCACGCTGCTCCAAAGTGGATTGGTGGAAAGGTTCGTGTCGCGAGCTTTTATGCCGCCCTAAGGCTTCCGATATCGCTTAAATGATTGCTACTATAATAACCGAGACCGATAGCCTTACGAGTTTTTGTACGATTTTTGCCCCTAGCGGTCACCTATCCTCGTACCGACCGCGCCCGCTGTTGCTTAAAATTTTCGATCGCCTACTATCAAAGAATTGTGATAAAATTTTATTTTAATAAAATAATATTCAACTGTGAAAAACTCGTATTATTCTATAGTTTTTAATTTCGGATCAATGACCGTAATTTTATAGTTTATTTAACATAAAAACAGATGGCAACTTGTAAGGATGTTGTCGATACATTGCGTGCGCTGTCTAACATAAGGTCGTTTGATCTAATATTTTACCGGGAACAAATTATATGCGGGGTCTGACAGATTATGCAGTCGATAATTAAGTCATTTTAACCGGCCACTATCCCACACGAAGACAATATCATCCGAACGACTTGCAAACTTCACCTGCACCGTCTTGTTTTCCAAATTATTTGAATCTCAGTGCCAAAATGCTAATTAACATGAAACGACCGGCAGGAAAATGAGCACACGACGCCAGGAATCACGAAAGCGGTCCCATTATCTTTTATTATATGCCGTTTTAAAGCGTGTCACCCAAATTAGTTGGCCCTATTTGCTGAACATCTTCCTGCTCAGATCCTCATTAGGGCCAGAAAAGAAAGACTGTTATAATCACTAATGCATACATTTGCTTAATAGACCTAGCTTATTGAAAATCGACTACAATTGAACAGCCTTGTTTAAGAGCTAAGGGTTATCTGTTGCTGGCAAAATTCATTGTATTAATAGAAAAAAAAAAGTAGTTATTGTGACACAACTGGAACAGTTAAACATATGGTATTACGGAGTTATTTGTAAATACATTTATGTCCTCTATAAAATTGTACTACATCACGTTGTTCTCTCGTCAACAGTTTTCGCAGCGTATGCCGTATAAGGATTTGTTTCAGCATTTTTTCACACTATGGGTTACATTATTAAAGTTTTCATACGAACCCCTAATTATCTAGAATAATATAATAGTCAGTCGTTTCGGAGCTTATTCTCAATAAAATCTTTCCTCTTTTTAATATTACGAGTATGGACACCGAGCGACGTACTAAGCAATAATACTGATTAAGGATAAGATGCTATTTCAAATATATTAATTACATTGCAATATTTTGACATAAACATTACCTCAGTTACACATCCAGTAGGATATTGTTGTTATTTGAAACAACCTAGAATATCATTTTAAAAATATATAAGCTGGTGTCTGCGACTTCCACCGCTGAAATATACCAGTAACATTTAAAGAAAATAGTTCCTTCTTTATCGTACAAATTGTAACTCTTTACGTCTTTAGAAAAATAACATTAAATTTTTAGTCACATTTCTGAGGAAGGTGGTACTACATAATTATGTCATTATGGCAAGATCAGAAAAAGGTTAATATGTGATTTGCTGAGTTTGATAACTGTATTTTAAGTTATATTAATACTAGCTTTCCCCACGACTTCGTCCGCGTGGTATGCCCCACTTCACCCCCACACAGCTATCATACCAACCAGTACATTAATAGAGAGTGTTATCAATATATTTCCCTTTAAGCCTAGCATTGCTACCGTATACTTTTCCTCAACTTTTGCATCTCTGTTCCATATTTCATCTAAATCGGTTAAGTACTTTAGGCGTGAAAAGGTACCAGCCAAACGTACATATTTTGAATCAATGTATGTTTCAACATAACAAATTCTCAATGAAACACAGAAAAAGTAGCTTCAAAGCGCTCAGTGTGTTAGTAAATGGTTGGTAAACCGATATCCTTTTTGTGTAACAAAACATGGCGATAGCTGCACGCCGGGGAGACTAATTATACGATCTAATTGGTGTGTCTGTTCATCTGTAACGCGGCCGCGGGACATGCTAGTTAATTAGTACCCTAACCGAACCCGCCTCATTTATTTAACATTCAACTCTACATTTCTTTTAGATCACACACCTTTTAAACTAGGCTTAAATTGATGACTTCTAAAATATATGTTCCAATAATTAACACTGTGTATATTTTCTCTTAAAATAACTTAACAAGGCCCAGGTCTGGTTAGAGTGGCATAAATTAGGGGAGGCATATGTCCAACAGTGGACACTAAATAGCTGATGGATGGATGGATGGATTTTCTCTTTTTACAAGCTCGCATTTAACTTGCGGTGTATGTTTGGATGTAAGTATGTTTGTTAAGTGTTCGGGTCAAAGGATTGTACGCTTAATTAGACTCACTTTCTCTTACACTATGGACCTGAAAATGACCCAGAAAAATATGATAAGCATGACCTGATACAATGTTCACGATTGGCTCCATACAAGAGAACTCCTCAACGGTTGTCAATACAATTATGAAATTTTATGTACTTCTTACCGACTTCAAAAAAGGAGGAATACTCGATTCATGTGTACTTTTTTATGTATGTTACCTCAGAACTTTTCACTGCGTGGACCGATTTTGAAACTTTTTTTTTGATCGAAAGCTGGTGCTTGCGATGTGGTCCCGTTTTTTTTAAAGCGACCTCTTTAAAGAGTTTCGGAGTTATTGTTTCTTTTAATATTTCTGTTTTTCGTTGTTACCGTGTAACTTTTGACTGGGTTAATCGATAATTCTATTTACAAAATCGACTTACCCTATTAATCGATTTTGATAATTCTATTTTCAAAATCCATTTACCCATTACCATTTATTTCGAATGAAACCAAAAGCTTACTTAACGAAAGTCAAAATTTTACAATACAAAGTCCCTACTTGAGATATAATTTTACTAACAATATATAAAAAAATATATATACATATTTAAATGAATTCTTTGATAGAGCCTCAAGTCTCGATAGACAATACCTATCTGTCATCGGCTTTATAAATAATACTAACTACTGGTATAGGCCGGAAGGAAAAAAAGCTGGGAGAAAAAATCTTCCAGGAATCTTTTTAATAAGAAGATTACAATGTATTACAAACGATTTTTACGAGCCCGATTGGAACTGGGAGCAGTGCGGATAATTTCCATGCATCCTTGTCATTTAGATATTCCACAATACTATAATATCGTTGAGATTTTACATGTTTTTTGAACAAATTCATAGGCAAATCTTGTATTAACAACAACATTACATTACAAAAGATTGCCGGACTTTCGAAAGCCGGAAAAAAGGTAATACGTGTCCCGTAGTTTCGTGCCACTTTAACCGACATCTGACGAGTGGTTTTTAAGTTATTAGCATGATAGCAACAGTTTTTTGAGTATCTTGTTTTTTCCTAATATTTGTTATTAACTTTATATTGTGTATTCCGATTTTTATAATTCTTTTTTGTTAATACTTGTCGGATATTTGCCTGTAATTTTGAGCGACATCTGTCGGTTAGTGTTTGAGTTATCTTTAATAAAATGTATTGAACTGGTTGCGACTACGCTGACAATGATAGTTTAATTGTATTACTTGTCGAAGGCATTTGAACGCTGTGTTTTTAATGATAAAAATGATTATTTGTGTTAATAGTTTCGTAAGTCTAATTTTATTTCATACCTTTAAAAATATATCTACATTACGAAATCATACCATGTATTCAAGAGGAATTGCTTAGTTAATTAGCAAAAATATACGATATTCAAGTGTTTTCAAAATTCACAAAAGGTTATATTAAGGATAAATAATAAAATGAACTTTCAAATTTAAAAGACTAGTTTTATAGTTATTTATTAATATTAAAACATTTTTATATGTCGATATATCACTCGCCTTTCTTGCAATATCTGCTCGACAACAGAGCCAGCCAAGGCACACGTTAGTAGGTTAGATTTTCACATATTGATTAATATGTGAAAGCAATTAGGAATTCTAAACTGTTTCTTATTCGAAAGGATAAAAAAAAATTGGCTGACTGATTTTTTTCTTTTTAATTTCTATATATTAATCTTTTTGCTTGGTATCATGCTAAAATATTTATGCAGGAGATTTTTTGTTATATATTTTTTTAACTTCAATCTTAAAAAATTAAGTTGCAGTTAACATTTGTACCACAATCTAAAATACTAAATGGACTGGAATTTTATAATACCCGCACTAATATTACTATTATTTTTTCGACCACCCGCACCGGACATAATAAAACATACTAATAAATAAAATGTTGCGTTTGTTATTATTGTTCTTTTAGCAAACGGGAGGTCTCTCGCCAGGCGAGGTGTAATGCCTGGGAAGCGGCTGAGCTCCGATAGTGAGTCGAAACTTGTATACATATTGTATGCTAACAACTCAGGAAACTCCGATAGCGTGATTCAGGTTTTTATCGTGACGTCAACGAATGACGTATTGTGCGATGTCGCCACATTCTCATGTAGTGATGATTGTCTTTTATGAGAAATAAAGTTTTAAACCATATCAACCGGGGCCCAGCAGAAAAATTACGAGGGTATCAAGTTCACATCAATGTTATTGTTAACTACAAGGATTACAGCGATGGGCCCGCTTTTCTAAACCCATGTGAGAAGAAAGTAAGAACTTTACTTCATCGTTAACATATTTCAGGTGCGATATATGTATTAAAAGTCAGTGAAGTTTCGCTATAATTATAAGTAGAAATTGACGCTTATTGCTTTACTATCGACTATAATAAGAGCAGATGTCTAATCATTGCTTCATTTGTAGTTCAGAACAGCGTCCGATCAGGCTTGGATGGAATAAAGAGAAGTTTTGGGAGCCGATATTTCACTTATTTCGGTAAATATAAATAATATACGTCCCACCAATGCTTCACCATATATTTGATTTTTGTCCGAACAGATATTATATAAAATAAACCACAGCAGAATCACAGAGAACACTTTATTCCACAGATGTCACAACCACCTCGTTCGGTAGTTTATAAATTAATGCTAAACGTTTCCGATCTATTCCGTAAGCTAAGTTTCGAGAAACCGGAACATGCTTCTATATTTTAAAAAATGTCGTGTAATGTCACCGGAAACAGAACAAAATGGATACGCCAATTATTACATTAAATTAATCATAAAATATTATGCATGCAAACATATATGTAAGTCTGTAACATAAACTATAACCGAATTGACAATGAAAACGAATATACCTTAAAAGTCCAATTGGTCGTTAGGCTGTGAATCATGAGGTAAATATAAGATTGCAAGTTATTAATGGACATGCGAATAAATTGAGGAACAGATTTGTCAAGGCGAAAAATTCACAGGCTTGCTTAGCGCCAGACGCACCTGGGCGGAGCTGGCGCGGCTCGTAAGTGAGAAGTCGAATGATACTGTAAGGGCTGGCTCTGCAAATTGTTACCATTCATATAAAACAAATTTATCGACTACTAATATTCTACTAAGATTGTAAATCCAAAAGTTTATTAATATGGGTGGATACATTAATGTTTGTTCCTCTTTTAAAAATAATTTGACCGAATCCGAATGAAGTTTGGCACAGAGATTGTATATTAAAGTCTTGAATATTTTTTAGGCTACTTCTTATCAATATACCACGCGACCAAAGCCGCGGGCGGTTACTAGTAGTATTATAAATACTAAAGTAACTCTGTCAGTCAGCCCGTCTGTCCGTCTGTTACGCTTTCACGCCTAAATACCCCATTTTGATAAAAATCTGTACAGAGATATTAACATTTTATATATACACATGCTATATAATACATATATATGTGATTGAAATAGTATGAAATGTATCTCACATTTTTTATAAAAGTTCTTCATTGTTGTAACTATAAAAGTTTGTTATGTTCGTGATTAGGAGTAAATAAATATTTGCTCTAGCAGTTTTAAAATTGCAACCAAAGTGGAGATAATGTGTCTACATTTTCTTTAGTTATTGCTAATATAAAAACCACTTAATGGGGACGATCGGGTTAGGATTAAGGGAGAAGAGGAGGTAGTTCCACTATATTATATAATTATAAATTAATATATAATAAATGTGAAAGGGTTAAAGGATGGATGGATGTTTATTCCTCTTCCACATTAAAACTACTGAATTACTTTAAATTAAATTGTCCACGTTGGTAAAGTCCGGGTAGAAACTAGTAGTGTATACTTTTAAATGTCAGTATGAAGTAGAAACTCGCGATGAAGAAGTATCGTAAAATGTAACGCAGCAGCCCTACTCCGAGTGGATCTATTTCGCGTGTGTAGCGCGCACCTGCTTTCCTAACATTTTGCACTTTGCTGAACATATCTTACATTTGTGTCTCTCTTTTGATGTTCAATAATAATGAACGAATGCAATTTTATATTAAAATATTTTAAAAACTTTTTTATATTATCAAAAGGCCAAACTATTTTATTGGTTAGGGATAAAGGGATATTAATAAATTTACTGAATAATTTATTTTAAGGATAAATATTAATGAATAATTTATTGATTATATTTATTTATACTTTATTGTTCTTCCTATTAATAGCTTTCACAAATGGCGGACTTAATATGCTTAATGGCATTCTCCACCAGTGAACCCAGGGTGATGGTGAGGATATGAGGCAGGTGACAATAAATACAAGAGGAAAAAGAAAAGCAGTATTTAAATTTCTTCTTATTTAAGAAATTGTGTATATATTTGTTGATTACGATTATACATATATATATATATATATTATTGTGTAAGTAAGTATTGTGTATATAATTATATATAGGTAAATATGATGAGATAAAAGTAATAACAGTTTGAGTAACGACAATCAGAATGTTAGTTGACGTCACAAGCATCGAAACGAACGTCACCTGATGGCAACTGATCACCGGCATCCATAGACATTAGCAACAGTAGACTAAGTCACCAGTTGCTAGCCAGGAAGGAAGATAGAGAGAGAGAGAGAGAGAGAGAGAGAGAGCCCGTGGACAGGAAAAGCTATAGAAATAAGGGAAGTACTATATTGTTGAACCAGTTAATCAATAAGACATAAGTATAATAAATCTGTAACTGATGGCTGATTGTATGTATGTATATAAAAAATATTAGAAGAAAGTTTTATAAGGGTTTTATTGAGAATTTTTATCTATCTGTCTGTGATTTTGTGTACGGTGAATGAAACGACAGAACCGGTTTGATAAAGTTTTCACTAAAGCGCTTGGTTTGGATTAACCTAATAAACTCAATTCAATGTTTGTTTAGTAAACTCAAATATTAAAAGATAACGATGTCCCTTTTCCTTCCATCCAATTCCGTTTACGGACCTTAGCTATGCCGAAGCGAAGCGATGGCGGACTCTCGTGAGGTGATTCTTGTTATAATGACATAATTCTTGTCATAATGACATAACAGTTGTTATAATGACATAATTCCGTTATATTTGTAAAAACTACGAGTCAGGAGCAATTTATCCAGAAAGTTGTCAGTTTTAAAGTTTGTAAGGGCATGATGGCCGCGCGCTGCTCTCCAATAACCCGTAAGCTGAAACTCGGAAGTGGGTTAAGCCGTTAAAAAATGCTATTGAGTGTGTGCTTGAGATATTTTCTGTTTCCAGGTTTAAATTACGTTTGGGTTTTAAGGTGTATGCATTTTGTAAATGGCCAGCTTTTGCATGATGACTGATTTTGAAAAAATACTCTTTCTGAAATAAATTTAGATTCTGTGAACGTTCATACTTGAAAAGTAGCTGTGCCCGGGACTTGGTTCGTGGAATTTAACAAAAAATGAAGAACAGAACAGTGGAAAATAAAAGTACCCAAAGTTGCCTCAGTTACAGTGGAAGATACATGTATATAATAATGTGACGTTATGACGTCACTGTTTTGTATTCACTACACACGATACTGGTGGAACTAGGATGTTTTGAGTAACATGAAGATTATTTAAATTTATTTTATATACTTGCATCTCTTAGTAACCCGTAGTAGTAAGAGGAGTGAGTGCAATTACAAGTAAATATCATACATTTATAATATTATAATAAAAACGGACGAATTAAAATAACATTAATTACGATAACTCAAAAACTGCAAAAACGACACGTACGATGTCGGTGCATATGACAAGCGACCATTTTGGAATAAAACAACAAACATGAAAATCGGTTCACAATACTGGTTCTATTTTCTTATTTGAAATTTGTTCTTGGAACCTGAGGTAAAATAAATAAATACAGTTTAATGGAAAACCTGTTTTTTTAAGTCTATAAGAATTTGAGGAGTCGCTTTCGTCCTTTCTTCTTCTCGACAAAGCACCATTTCGAAACGCTGCTAGAAAAAAGAAATTATAGATTTAAAATATTTTGACGTTCATATAAGATACTTTAGGCTTTATCAAATAATTCATTTAAATATTTATATTTTTTTATATATTGTTAGTAAATTTATAACTCAAGTAGGGACTTTGTATTGTAAAA
>DWJZ01006674.1:0-12801 GCA_018249125.1 Asbolis capucinus
TGGTCGGAGGACAGCGCGGGCGGCCCTTGCCTGCTGGACCAGATGGTCACAGTGTTGGCTCAGCCGCATCGCGCTGTCTAGTATACATCCCAGGTACTTAACAGATGGTTGCCACTTCACCTCCCGGTCACGAAAGCGAAGCGGCGGCGGCAGTTTACGGGACCTGGTAAACAATATGGGGACCGTCTTACCGACATTGACGGCTATCCGCCATTTGTCAAACCAGGCCGGCAGCAGGTCTAGAAGGCGCTGCATCCTCGCAGAGGCTAGCGCCGCTTTCCGGGATGACAGGAAATAGGCACTGTCGTCCGCGTACAAAGCGAGAACGGCGTTTCGCTCCCACTCTTGGAGGTGGCCCTCCAGTGTGGGGATATCGTCGGTGTACAGCGCATATAAGTACGGCGATAAGCAACCCCCCTGCGGGACCCCGGCACGTACCGGGCGGGGGTCTGAAGTCGCGCCTTCAACCGAAATAATAAACGACCGCCTATCAATATATGATGCTATTAATCTAACTAGCATTGCCGGCACGGGTGATTCGATCAGTTTGTATATGAGGCCAAAGTGCCACACACGGTCGAAGGCCTTCTCTATATCGAGGAAGACCCCCACCGTGTGCCGCCCCAGGTTGGCCTCACTACAAATATGATTGACAACCCGTGTCAGTTGAAGCGTAGTCGAGTGATTGCTGCGAAAACCAAACTGCTCGCGCCTGATTGAAAGCTGCGGCAATATTCGTTTTAACAGCAATCGCTCGAATAGCTTCGCTAGTGTAGATAATAGCGTTATAGGACGGTAGCTTCCCGGGTAACGAGGGTCCTTACCCGGTTTCGGGAAAACGACGACCTTCCCCAACTTCCAGTTAGTCGGGAAGTGGCCAGTGCGGAGAATCCCATTATAGAGCCGGGTCAAAGCGACCACGGCTCTTCTGGGTAGGTTAACTATCGCCATATTCGTGATTCCATCGAGGCCGGGGGCCTTGCGCTTTGGTAGTCGCAGGGCCGCCGCCCGGGTCTCAGAGGGGGCTACAAAGGTCACCCCCTCGAGCCCCGGTGTTGGGCCATCGATGAATTCACGTACGCGCTGTACTACACGTTCGTGGTGTACGCGGGCGGCAGGCGCGGGGGGATGGGGGCTAAACTGGCCTTCCATATACTCCGCAAGGATATCCGCGCGGTCCTGCGCCGGGTATACTCGCTCACCGCTCCCGTTCAGGAGCGGATGAACGGGTGTACGGGCCCGGGTCAGCTGTCTGGAGAGTTGGTGGAGTGATGTTGCCGAATCGCCAGCCTGGTCGATTCTATTCTCCCAAGTGGCGCCTCGGTGCTCCCGCAACTCCCCAGTCAGCCGCTCGGACAGCGCATTTAGTTCCCTCTTCACCCGGGGGCACCGAGTGTGTGACCAAGTCTTGCGCAGCGCACGCTTCTTATTCAAAAGCGCCTGTAGACGGGCCGGGAGGACCTCCCGCCGACTGGTTAAAGCCCGGCTCTGGGTAGTGGAGGCCTCCAGTGCATCTTGCACGGTGGTGGTAAACACCATGGCTGCCTCCTCAACCCCCTCGGGGGTACCAAGCGGTCGGGAGTATTTAACGCTACTCATATAACGTTTAAATTCCTCCCAGTCCGTCCGGCGCCTATATCTTGGTAATGTTACACACTCCGCCCCCAGGCCAAGGGTGACCAAAATGGGGAGATGCTGTGTGTCTAAGTCATACAGCACCTCCACATGGGCCGGGCACGGGAGATCCTTGTGGAGTACAATGTCCAGGACATCCGGTGCGCCGAGAAGGGAAGACGGGATATGCGTGGGCGCGCTGGGTCCCAACGTTTCATACCCATACTCTTCCGCGTCGGCGTATAACTGGCGACCCGCCGGGTTGACGATCCGTGATCCCCAGGCAGTATGCTTGGCATTCAGATCGCCAGCCAGGAGGGCCGCCCCACCACTGAAAACGGTGTGGATGTCCTGGGGGCAGAAAAGGTTACCCGGCGGACGGTAGGCGGCAAATATCTTCAAACCCACACCGGCCATACTCACTTCCACTCCGATGGAGCGAGTGACAGTGAAGATCGGTGGGGGGAGAGCGGTATGTATAACGTCGTGACGCACCAGCACGGCTGTTCCCCGGTACGGACAGCCCGCCGGTGATACTTCGTCACGACGATAACAATGGTAATTAGGGAGAGTGAACCTTTGACCCGGTCGCAATTTAGTCTCGCCAAGGAGTACAACATGAATGTCTTGGCTCCTGGCGAGGTGGCGCAACCCCCCAGCCTTACCAGTAACACCTCCCGGGTTCCAGTACAACACTCTAAGGTGTACTGGCATGTTGGAACCCGAATAGTTTGGCAACGGCGCCCCGAATAACTCCCACAAGCTCCGGGTACGCCGCGAGGGACTGAGCTATAATCGCTATAGCGGCAATTAGCTCGTCCGCGGGCGTATCAATCCCTAGGGCTTGTAGGGGTCGGGGGGCCGTTGTGGAGGATAGTAATTTACTGGGTTGGGGGGTTGGGGCGGGTGGTAGGCCCACCGTTGTCCCCTTCTCCACTCTCCCTAGTCTTTGCTCGCCACTGTCCGCCACGGCGACGGCTGGGGCTACAGGTGGCGTAGCGGTGCTTGTAGCGACCGCGGGCTGTTGCCGCTTCGCTTTTTGAGGCCTCTGGGGCTTCGGAGGCACCACCAACAAGGGCTCTGACGTCACTGAAGCCTTGGATGGCGGCGGTTCGGATACCGGTGCCGCCTCAACGGGAATATCCCGTTTGGCGGTCCGCTTTTTCTTTTTCTTCGGCTTGCCGCCCCCCGCGCGGATGGGTTTCCCCTGCGCGACTGGGGGGAGGTTCGCCGGCGCCATCAGTGACGCGCCCTCGGTGGTGGCGTACTCCTCTACCGTGGCCATGGTAATGACGTCACCTGAAGCCCGCGCACCCCTTAGAGGGGGCGCGGCCTGCGACGGAAGGTTAGGTACTGGGGGGGTTAATTTAACCCCCCTGAGGCGGGCGACTTTTCGCAGGACTCCACATCGCTGATCGTTTGCGGTGTGGGGCCCCCCGCAATTAGCGCACTTGGTGGCGATACCACGGGGATGCGGGCAAACGGCCGTCACGTGCCCTTCACCGCAGCGGACACACCTGGGGGGGCGGTGGCAGTTAGCCGAAGCGTGGCCAAACTTTTGGCACCTATGGCACTGAGCCAAGGTTTTACCGGTGGTCCACGCTTGGATCACCACCCCCTTCATAAACAGCAACTCGTCAATCCTATATAGACTGGCGAGCTGCTCCCTACCCAGGCGGTCAAGCTGCACGTGGTACACGCAGCCCGGCCGACCCCGCCTCCCCGGGATGTACTTAGCAAACCGTGCGGGGAACCCCAGGGCTTGCAACGCGCCGGTAATTAACACCGGGTTCGTGTCGTGTGGTAGGCCACTAACCGCTACCTTCGTGGGCCGTTCGGCCTCCGGAGTGTAGCACCACCATGACACGTCCGGGTCAGTCCGGGTCAGGTCCACCATATAGCCCTGGACCGCACGGAATTCCGCCTCACTACTAGGTATAAACCTAACCCCCCGGCCGAAGGGACGCGCATTCGGCGAGTATCCGAGCTTCGCCCGGATCTGCTCGAAATGTTTAGTCCACTCCGGCAGTCGCTCGACAACGATTGGGGGATATCCGGTTGTCGGCGTCGCCGCTTGGGGTCCTAATTTAGTCCCTAGGTTGCCTGGCTGACTTGCCAAGGCACCCGCTCCGCTGGCCGCCGCTTGTCGTGCCCCCACAGACGTCGCGCTAGTGGCAATGGTCGTAGCTTTGGGGGTCGATGCGGCGGCCGTCTGCGGCAACGTAGCAACCGCGGCGGCGAAGGAAATATTATCTTTAGGTTTTATGATAATGTCATCTAGAATCTGAATTTTGTTGTGTCTTACGTTCCCCCTACGAGGTGTAGGGGGTATCAGTGGTGGTGATTGAGGGGCCGGTGAAGCAGGCGACGCGGGGCAGTCTACGGCGGAGGCGGCAGAGGCACTCGCTTCGCTTCCTTTGTCTTCTTCCTCTTCCCTGGCGACGGTATCTTCCTCCTGCTCCTCTTCCGGCTCCTCCCGCGAGTCTTCGTACTCCGAGCTGGAGGAGCTGGCGGCGGCACACAGGATCTTGGCTGGTGGGTCTTTCGCTTGGGGCGACTGGGTCCTTAGGGTTTTGATCCCTCGCTGGGCGGGCGTGGGTCTGGGGCCCGCAGTGGGGTCCTTCTGGAATATCCACCCTTCATGCGACTCCTTGCGGTACGCATCAGAAGGGCGGATGGCTTGATCGGATGGTGGCAGCGGCGGCTCGCGCTGTCCCTCTTCGGTGGCTTCTTCAATTGTCGGGATATCGAGGGCGGCCTTGCCGCGGGTGCGAGGGCGCCCACGGCGGCGGCTGCCGATCCCCGCAAGTTGTGCGCGTAGCTCCGGGTCGACAGGACGGTAGCTGGGATTAAAAATATCCCGCACAACAACCCTTCTACCCGGCACTATCTCCTCCCCCTCCTCCCCCTCCTCCTGGCTGGGGGGTGGGCGATCCATAGATGTCCGTGCACAGTCGTTTCCCTGATATTTCTTGCCGTCGGCGGTCAGCCCCCCGGGTGAATCCCGCTTGTGGGAAGCCCGGTGAGGCGCCGGCACGACGGCGGCCGATACTGTGCGCGGCACACCTACTGAGCGCCCTTTCCCATGAAAGGGTATACAGTACGGCGGGGTTTTTTATTTTTCCTAGGAAAAAGAAAACCCTCCTCCTTGCTAACTCACACTGGGGGCTACGTAGCGATAATATGAGGCTAGCTACAAGAGGACGCTTTCATGTCTTCCTGGCGCATACGCATGTCTTACCACCTTTCAGGCAATGCCTTAATGAGAACCCCGTCCGGTGTTATTTATGTATGTATATGAGTGGTGGTGATCATTTACTATCAGATGACCCGTCTGCTTGTGTACCTACTTCTAGTTAGAAGTTGAAAAGGTTTTTTTCTACTCCAAGTTGAATTTTTGTCCTAAGAATATGTGATATGAAATTAAATTAATAAGAACTTACTACTTTTTAGTTTACACGTCTTTTTTGAGCATATTGGTTTTCTTTTCTCGTCACAGAAACAGACTTGGCAGCCAAGTTTATACACTTTTCCAGATTTACAGCCACCTCGAGGCAATTCTTGCAATGTCTTCTTTCCCCGGTCTGTTTTATTATCTTTTTCAGCTGCCCTTAAACTCTTTTTTGGTCTATGACTCAACTTCATGATTTTCTTCATCGTTTCTTTATTAAGACAGGCCATTTTCGTGCATATTAAGGAATTATTAGCTAGACAGCGACAAGTGTTGCAAGAATTTTTGTATAAAAAACCAGGTATGCAGCTTTCACCGTCAGATATCTCTGGTAATTTTGCGCGAAGATAGGTTAAATTAGCTAAAAGAAATATAGTTTGTACAAAACAAAAAAAAAAACAATAACGAAATCTATACTAATATTATAAGGATAGATTTGTTTATTTGAGTGGGAAAATTTCAAATTTCTGGCTTGATTTAAAAAATCCTTTTAGCATTAGAGTCTTACAATATCCGTAATGAACATAGGCTATAAAATATTTTCATAAACATTAGGAGTCCGTATGAAAACTAGCAAAGTTTTACCCAACGTATGAAAAAACCAAAAATCCTTTTATTGCGTATGCTACGGAAATTATGGACAATAGTGCAAAGTGATATACTACAGTTTATAGTAGAAGAAATCAGTATCCACAAATAAGTCCTCTATAACATACGTGTAACTGTTACAGTTATAACTACTTTTTTTCTGGAAACCGGTTCTTCCGAAGCGAAGGGAAGCGGGGACTTTAAAGTTTAGAGTAAAAATGGTATGGGGGTGAATAAAGATCAGGCTTCATTAAAAGAGCACATGGCGCCACCCAACCCATGAGCCAATAATTCAATGGACGTTTGACGGATATGATATTATGAATGACTTAAATATTCAATTAAAAAAATATGAAGATATAAACATATTTAATTTATACTCAAACCATGTAATACTTAGTACATAGAACAATTTAAAATTTTTTGTATCATCTCCGGAGAATCAGTAAACTATCCCTAAGTCCTTGCTTGGATAACATATCCTCCAAACAAACCATTGTAGTGCAGGATAATATTCTTTGTTTGCTGCAAACACAAGTATTACACTTGTATCTGTATTTGTGGCCAGGCTCACATGTTTCCTTATCATGTTTTAACTCTGGAAGGGAGTGAAATTTATCATGTTTATGTATGAAAGTTTTATGTATTGTATGTAGGACAACATTACACCGTTTGTTGGTACAGGCGTATCTTCCGTCAGCACTGCAAATGCATCTATTACAATCTTTAAAATACTCTTTATGGGGTTCGCATTCTTGCAATATATGAAAACTCTTTCTCCCATTTCTGTTTGCTATGCCATACAACTTTGTGTCTGAAATTTCTTGGACTTCCTTGTCTTCTATTTTCAAACAAAGTCGGTCAATGAAATAATTGATATCGCTGCAAGTACAAAATTCATCCTTTGTTCTTATAACTTCCCATGAATTGCAAGGATCTGCTTTATGTTCTTTATTACATGGATGATTTGTGCACAGAGACGATTTTATATTATCTTTTACCTTGCATTGACATATATTGCATCCAATCAAGTAAAAAGAGTTTGGAGTACATTTTGGATTTGTCCTCAAAGTTGCTAAGAAGTTGCCGTTATTAAATAGAAAGAATTTGAATTTTTTTCTACAGTTTCCGGATTGCCAATGGCCAGTTACACTGCATGTACATATCCAACGTTTATTATCTGTGTATGTTAGATTAGCTTGACATTCTTTTTTAAACGGTTCCGTATTTCCTGCGAATGTCAAAAATTATTAGTACACTGATATTTTTCTAAAGATATTTTATATGTATACCATTAAAATACTGTAGTTAAATGTTTTTCTTTAATTTACATAAAGAATGAGTTATTTTAAATGTAATAAATACTCGTAGTTCTAATACTAAATTTTGTAAAAGGTCTTAATTAAACCTATTCATAATCTTAACAGTCCAACTAATCAATTTCTATTCATAATTCCTTATGACATGCAACGAAAACTATCTTCTGTTATTCTAATTGTACTCGTCAATTCTAAATTCTTCTGAAATTTTAATATTTATCAATAATGAGGATTTTGAAACAATTAATTTAAAAGGTCTAACTTTTTAATTCCTACCGGTAAAAATAATATACTGAAATTGTCGTATTTAATAATGAGTAAATTTTATCAAAATCTTGACTTACCTAATATCTTGCTGTCACATGGACGCGAGCTGCACTCATACATTCCCTCCGCGGAGCATATGCAAAAATGACAAGGGCCTTTAATTACAGCTGTAGGAACACATCGTCTCTCCGGTACTGTCGTTAGCAGTTTGTAGGTATCAATAAAATATTTGAACGATTGAAATCTCAAACGATAAAACCAAAAAAATAATGAACCTTATGATTAAAAAGAACCAAATGTACATCAAACTCGATAATATTTCGTTTTTTAAATAAGATTACGTATAATATTAATATAATGACGTTTTAACCACTGGAAAAAATTGCATGATTGAAACACAGGTACAGCAAGAAAACGATTAAAGTAGCTATAGAATACACGATAGGAGAAGTTGATTAAACATTTAAATCACTTACACAGTGTTGAATCCACATTTGCAATATTGTTAATAATTAACGGGAACAAAAGCAATAACATGTTTATACCAAGGTAGTTTAATATACGTAATGAAATAGCATAACAAAAAATATTATCGCTTTATTATACGGGCAGCTTATCAATGCATGTTCAATTTATGATCCGTTTCTTTATGTGTATTTTAGGCTTTAATAGGAATATAATTTACACACGCATTGGATCACATGAAATTACCATGAAATTTCAACCAGATATACTTTTTTTGGAACTTTACTAAGCGTTCTATTGCGTATATTTGAATACTGCCTTTGTAAAATGTAATTTAACAAGTCATAATTATGCCTTTCAATTACTGCAAAAAATATACATAAATAATTATCTGTGCGTAATTCCATTGTAATCATTTACAACCGTTGTAATTATATTACCTAAGTTGGATTCTACAAGGAAGTCAATTTAGTCCTTTACTGTTTAATATTATTTTTAATCAGTAACTTATTACGTTAAAGATATATACGGGAAATTACAGCCTTTGTAAAAATATAAATAAGATACTAAAATTTCTACGTAAGAGCATGTAATGAGGAAATAAATAAAACACTAGCTAGCATTTAATCTCCTTTATTCGTTTCATGATAATTTCAATTCAAATATTAAGTCCAATTACGTAGTATCTAATACGTTAGTACGCTTAGTACAAGATCAGATTTGTTAGTTTTTTGTAATTGTTTTGAGTCTAAGCTCATAATAGCATATTTTTTTAAAGTTTTGACTGTAATTAAGATAACGCAAGTAAGATAAATCTCAAAAGAATATCATAAAGGTTTGTATGAGCTATCTGAACCCTTATATAACTTGGATTTTGTTGGACGACGTGAATATTTGAATATTAATTTCTTAAGCCATTCTGGATTATAAAAATAAAAATTAGAAACCAATTCAAATGGGCTTAAAAGACAACCATAATATAACTAATACTTAACTAGATGCCAGATTACCGGAAAACGGTGTAAATACATATATTTTTTTATTGCAGAAATTTACTTCCAGGGCATTATTGTGGTATATAGTATATTGTTGTATCAAGAAAACCAGTCCAAAGTCCAAACCAAAAAAGTCCAATACTTTGGACATTCATACTTTATGGGATTCCACCGCTACCACCGATTAATAAAGCACGCGCCGGTTGAGTATTTTATTCATTTATTATTTTCTTAATACAATAATATACCACATAAATGAAGCATAAGCCAAAAAAAGATTACCTTTTAAATTGTAGTTTTATAGATAATATATATTACATCACTGCATTGAATACCACAAGCAAATTTTGCTTTACATATAAAAATATTATTATGAACCTATAATTCAATATCGAGGGTAGCTTTGCTAAAAACTTAAAGATTACTTAAAAATATTTCTCGTTCATTCAATACTATTAAACTAAGTAAAATTACTTAAACATAATACAAAACTTTACCTAAGTAACACTGCATACCTCGAGCAGCGCAAACTCTCTTAAGCATCCGAAATTACAAATAAAAGGGTGAAAATTTTATGTAGATAAATTTTAAAAAGACGAATACAACGAAAACCAAAATACAAAACAATTTTCATTGAATATAAAAAACATATGATTTTTAATTAAATAAATGTAAGACTTGTTGGACACGATATAAAACTTAAGGCAGCGACTGCAGTGAAAAATGTCGAAGGAAATCAAGCCAGCTTCTTCAATCAGTTGACGCTTTGAGGTTGTGAAGGTTTAGAGAACTGGAGCTATTTCCTTGATCTCCTCCTCGCAGAAACGTAGTGTGCAGAAGAAACTTCTTCCATCAGCGGAACAACTGCAGTCATTGCACGAGCGTTTGAACTGTTCGCCGGGGTTGCAGCGAAAACTTGGGTCTGAGTCTGGAAGGATATTAAATAATTGGCATAGTGTATGTTGAATAATACGCATGGCTTTAACCTAGTAATGGCCCAACATGGAGCACGAGTACCTGTCATAATTAGAAGGCCTACAGTGTACTGTGAACTCTGAATAGTACATATATACTCCGTATTCGCGGATTGGTATAGGGGTTAGGGACAAATCAAAGCGTAAAGGTTTTTCGCCTCTTGAAAGCCTCCAACGAAGCTTAACAATTGGCATCTAACGATAACGACTAGGACCGACAGCTTCAAATACCCTCCGAAGCACGGAAGCGCTCATAAAATTTTTGCCAATAACGATCCTGCTCAATCAATAAGTCAGTAAGTATTGACACAAAACACCGCTCTATAAAATTAATACGCACACTTAATGCAGTAACCAGATACTATTTAATGGAAAGAGTGAACAAATGAACAAATAAGTCCCGTGATAGGAGGTGGTTACCATCGTCTATGAACACCAGAAACACTAAAGGTATAACATATATATACATATATATGACAAAAATTGAGAGTTGCGTTGTAACCTCCGAGCCGAAACAAAGAGATGTTTTTCAACTTGGATAATAAACAACCAGTTATATTGACTTTTATCCTCTCTTAAGATATCCTGGTCTTGGGGTTGGGGTCATGGGGTTGGGGTCAGTATTCTATGCAGCAATAGCGTGTGTTACTGACCACGGCGAAGGTTATAACATTCTCTAACAATCAACTAATACCTGGGTTAATATCATTCTCTGTGCGTTGCTTGTCTCCTTGGCAATGTGTGGGACAGATCGCGTGGCGGCCGTCCTGCGAGCAGCGACACATCTTGCAGCCCTGCTGGAACACATTGCCCGGTGTGCATTCCATTGTCACTTGCGTGGTCACTTCTGTAATTATCAAACCCTGGATGAGCAATACAGCATAGGAGATAGTGAAAAAGACTACTAAGCTATCAGTGACGAAGACAAGTCTGAATAAGGTCATATGATGTAGTATGGAAACTTACGAACAAACGTGTGATTCAATTAAAATAATATTCCTTAATTTATGAACTTGTCATCAGCTTTTTGTGTAGAAAAACAATAAAATTTCAGTACAAACAGATACGTCTCTATGTAACCCTGGAACACCCTAAATTTTGATTGTGATCAGAAAATATGTCGTTTTCTACCGTTCTTCTCTTTTATTCGACATATCTACACCCACTTTCCTCTTTTTCAATGTAACCCCTGTTGGCTTCAACGCGACAATTCTCTCCTAATCACTCAAGATACTAAAACTTACTCCACCACTCTGCTTCAATGCGAAATGGTGTCGGGATAGTGGCCAATCGGAAGTTTTTATGCCGCCTGAAGGGACACAGGGATTAATAAATGTCATCAGATGATAACAACCGTGATCGATAGTTTCACGTGACCCTCGAAGCATGGAAGCGCTCATGAAATTTTTGGCATCACTGACCCATCCTCCTACCGTAGCGCCCACTGTTGCTTAACTCGGTTGTCCAATTAGGATCGTCCTGGTTTCTCCTATAAGGATTTTACCTCGTTTACGTCTAACTCCACCATTATTGTTGTTGTTGAGAGCAGCGCAGTCGATCCTCGTGCAAGAGAAGTTTTGTCCCTCGTTGTCGCAGAGACACTTGTTGCAGTCCATGCGGAACTCCTGCCCTGGCTGACAGTTCTTGGGCGTTTCCTACTGGATACAACAGTGGCGTTACTTCTTGGTTTTGATGATGTATGATAGACGTGCCTAATGAGAGCTGACGTGGTAATTTTTAGTGTTGGCAACATTTGAAATAAAAGTTCTTAAATGGTAAGACCAGCTGAATTTGATTTTTTTATCAAACTTCATCTACGTTTATTCCTATCTTTAAAGCTATTTCTATCTCTTCTGCACTCTATCTACGCACTTTATTTCTTTGATTTAACGAAAATTAAACATTGAGTCATACCTTATGTTCCGATTTTGAATTTCCCTGTAAGAAAAAAATAAATACAGTTATAACCAATAAAAACCAAGTATGAACTAAGGAAATATTGTAATATATTTCAAAATTACCTGTGATGTCGCCCGTACTTTTCTGACTAATGAAGCATTCTGGAAAGTAAAAAATCAAATGTAAATATTATATTTTTTGTAAAACACATTAAGAGGTAAATAAAAGTGTTAGATATAAGCAATACATTTTAAATAAAAAGTATTAATTTTAAGTACAGTACCCGTTGTTATATTTAATACATTATTAATAAAACATTTTTTAATAATAAAGATAAAATAAAGTTACATTAATATGTTAATAAACATGCAATATGACAAGTATATCTTCTACTTCTCTAAAATCTACGAAAAATCTACATCCATTAAAATAATAACAATTAAAATTAACAAAAAAACTGTAAAATAAACTTCTAATAACATCGACAAGTAACAAAACGAAAACATAGTCAACATACCCCAAGTCAAAAAATTTAAATTAACTAAATGTAACAAAATATATTTATTAAAATACGCATTTATGCGTATATTATATAGGGACCACATAACAAGCACCAGCTTTCTAATAAACAAGAATCATCAAAATAGACTCACCTAATAAAATTTATGAGGTAACACATTAAAAAATCTAATTGAGAACCTCTTCCTTTTTTAAGCTATGTTAATAAAAGCGATCTACAAAAAAACAACCAACCAAACAGCACCGCCACCATTGAAATTAAAAAAACCTCCACCAGCTCCACCAGATACAAAATTAAAATCCAACCTTTCCATCATCCTCCGGCACACAAGCTCGCCGGGTGCAGGAGAAGGACTTTCCGTCAGGATTGCACCGACACATGTTGCAATCCAACTCAAACACCTCATCCGGACGACACTGGCGTTTTATCACTCCCAATACCTGCTTTGTTACGGCCCAGATAGTAAAATGTTTAAGAAGAAAATCAATTATATAAAAGTCTTATAGTCTCTTTTACATGACTTAATGGTCGAGTATAATGTAGGTGTTTTCAAAACAAGAGTGAATAGGCTTATTGTAAGTTAATGCGCTTTACCATCTAAGACTAAATCGCCACTTACCATCAGGTGGGATTTTATTTATTTATTTATTTATTTATTATTAACTTCACAGCTATCATTACAGGAGTTCCTAATGCGATAGAGTGGCAG
>DWJZ01006675.1:0-12801 GCA_018249125.1 Asbolis capucinus
AGAGATTTGTTTGTCTACTTGTTTTGGTTCTGGATAAAAATGTGACTAGTAGTATTTGTTTTACTCTTAATAAACGTTTATTTTGTGTTGGAGTACGTGGATGTTGTTATGTCGGCAGGCCGTGCGCAACGTGCTGCAGACTCAGCGGCTGGGCGAGGCGCGGCTGCACGAGATGTACCAGTGCAACGTGGAGGAGGTGGTGCAGCAGTTCTACTACCTGGCTCGAAACAAGGTGCCGCCGGTGAAGGCGGGCGGGGAGGCGGCGCCCGAGCTGCGGCTGCTGCCCGACCCCATGTTCCGCCGCCTGCGCGCCTCCGTCGACCTCGACCTCGCGCTGCAGACCTACAACGTCTACAGGTACAACGAGTATCAAAGTCAGATGTGTTGAATCTACCGTTTTGGAAATATGCCATAATAAAGAGAAGTAGTACAAAAAGTCCCCACCTCAAATTACGACTTTAGAGTTGGTATGCATTACTCAAATTGAATAAAGAAACATATTGAACGGTAAACTAGGTGCTGAATTGATCAAGATCTACTAGGTGTTTCTCGCGACTATGTCCGCGTCAAGCAGTTTTCGTCCTCCCCACAAGTAAAATAGAAAAAACGCTAGAACAAAGCTTTTTTCTATAAACTGCATTATAATATATTAAATTGTAATATACATATAAGATTTTATATTCGAACATGGTGAATTTCCCTACAATTTTTTATTGTTTATTTCAATAACGTTTTTCTTTTTGTGGTAAAAAGTGACTTGTATTTCAAAATTTATAGTTATCTCTGTAACTGTCCTCGCTTCGTTTTGGGAAAAGTAGTTATTGTGACATAACTATAACAGTTAGACATATGGTATCGTGGACTTATTTGTAGATATTGATGTCCTGTAAGAGTTTTATGTCAATCACTTCCTCTATTGACAATAAATTGCGCAGCGAAAAATTTTTGCGATATAAGATGTTTTCCAAACGTTGGGAGGATTGGAAATTTTCACACGGATCCCTAGCATTTTTGGATATATTTTGTAGTCTATGTTCGTCGGGGTAAAAGAATTTTCCAAATCGGCCTAGAAGTTTCGGAGTCTATTCGCCTCAAATAAACAAACAATGAAAACATAACGTACGAACATACAGAATTAGTTTATAATATTAGTAAGGATGACGTTAGTTATATCGGCTCATTAGAGTGACATAGGATCGTATGTGCAGGTCGGAGTGCTACGACGAGGAGGCGCGGCTCAAGCGGTGCTGCGAGGAGCTGCGGCGGCGGCTGGAGGCGCTGAACGCGGCGGCGGCGGACGGCGTGCGCGAGCACCTGCGCGCAGCGCTCGATAACTGCGTGGCCGGCATGCGCTACGAGCGGCTGCAGGCGGACGGGCCGCGCCGCGAGGAGGTCAGCGCGCGCCACCCGCTCGTGCCGCGCTACTTCACGCTGCCGCCGGCCGCCGCCGCGGGCAGCCTGGCCGAGGTGGAGGCGGCCGTTTACGGCGACGCGGGCCGCCTCGTCATGGCGCACAACGGCTGGGTAATGGACGCCGACCCGCTGCAGGACTTCGCCGCACGCGACCAGCAGGGCCGCGTCTACCTGCGTCGTGAGCTCATCGCCTGGGGCGACAGCGTCAAGCTCAGGTTTCTACTCCCGTTTCGTCCGGGGCGGACCTGGACCGTTTGAATTTTTATTCATCATTAATAGCCGAGGTTCCCCCGGTAATTGTTTTAACCCACGATCATGATCGAGGCTTAGACATTACCATTTGGCGTATTTCGCTTAGCGGCCGCTGGATATATAATTGAATATAAATTGTAAATAGTTAACGGTGTGGATGTTTATTTCTGCAAGTTTATTCATATTTCAGTAAATAAATGATATAGTATTAGCAATATACTATATAATTATTGATACTATATCATTTATTTATTTATTATTAGTATTTGTTGTACCGTATTACGGATTCGATACGATTTCTACCCATTCATCGATAACCTTAGTAGTGGAGGTTGAGTCTGAGAACGGGCTAAATAGTTTTGTTGCGGACAGGTACGGGGACAAGCCAGAGGACTGTCCGTTCCTGTGGGCGCACATGAGGGAGTACGTGGAGCTGACGGCGGAGGTGTTCGACGGCCTGCGGCTCGATAACTGCCACTCTACGCCGTTGCACGTGGCTGAGTACATGCTGGACTGCGCGCGCAACGTCAAGCCCGACCTATACGTTGTCGCCGAGCTGTTCACCAACTCCGATCACGTCGACAACATCTTCGTCAACCGGCTCGGCATCACCTCGCTCATCCGCGAGGCGCTCGGCGCCTGGGACGCGCATGAGCAAGGCCGTCTCGTGCACCGTTTTGGCGGGCGCGCTGTCGGCGCCTTCCTGCGCGGCGGGCGCGGCGAACGGCGACGCGCGCGCTCGGCCGTGGCGCACGCCATGCTGCTCGATCTCACGCACGACAATCCCGCGCCCGCGGAAAAGCGCTGCGTGTTCGACGCGCTGCCCTCCGCCGCACTCGTGGCGATGGCCTGCTGCGCCACCGGCAGCACGCGCGGCTACGACGAGCTGGTGCCCCACCACATCCATGTAGTGGACGAGACGCGCCTATACGCCGAGTGGGGCGAGGAGGGCGAGGGTGGCGGCGGCGGTGGCGCTCTGCTGCCGGCCCGCCGCGCGCTCAACGCGCTGCACGCAGAGCTGGCGCGTGCCGGCTACTCGCAGGTCTACGTCGACCAGATGGACAACGACGTAGTGGCCGTCACGCGCCACGAACCTCGCTCGCGCCGGGTGAGTCATCTGTGTGTATGTGTGTGTGTGTGTATCATTGGCCTCTTTGTAGTCTAACCCGTCGCGCACCCTTTGTGCAGTCGGTGATCCTGGTAGCGTTCACGGCGTTCAGCGCGCCGGACCCCGCCTGCGCGGGCCGCCATGTCAAGCCCCTGCGCTTCGAGGGCCAGCTGGATGAGATCATCCTCGAGGCGAGCATCCGCCACCAGGACCACAGGTACACCGCTATGCCACTAGTCGGTCTGCTGCCGCGGCACTTTCGCTATTTAAAACGTTGATCATTTGCTGAATCTGAAATAAAATCGTTTAAACTGGTTTCCTGGCATTAATGTTGTAAATATTATTATTATTTTATTTAGTTCACTAGTTAAACTCCATAAAACAATAAATCCAGAGTTTACGTGTAACCACAAGTGTCCATCCTCAAATAGTGAACATAGCGTGCAGTCTTCAGTCTACAATGAAGCCCAAGCCAACTTGGACTACTTTATTAATTTTAAGTTGAGGATCAATGTAGATGCATTTTGCATGAAATTTTGCATGTTTGTAGCTTATGCAAGGACAACGAATGTAGGATACTTTTCATTCCAGAAAACTGCTTTGTGCCCGTGAGATAACAGGTTAAAATTTGTATCGCAATTCTGAAACCACTGGACCACTTTATATATAATCGTGAGTACCCGATATCGATCGCAGGAACAGCGGGCGGCCCTTTCAGCTGCCGAGCGCATTCTCGAAGCACGCGACATACATCAATGGGCTGAGCGAGTACGAGGTGGTGGTGCGAACCGGCGTGCCGCTAGCGCAGTCCGGCGTGTTCGCGGGCGAGCGGCGCGACGGCGCGCACACCGTGCTGGAGTTCCGCGCGCTGCCGCCGGGCAGCGTGGTGGCGCTGCGTGTGTCGCCGCGCGCGCCGCACGCCGCCGCCGCCGCCGCGCTGCGCCGCGCCGCCCGCGAGCCGGACCCGCTCGCGCTGCACGCCGCACTCGCCGACCTCGACCTGGCCGACTTCAACACGCTGCTCTACTGCTGCGACGCTGAGGAGCGCGAGCGCGGCGCCGGCGGCGTCTACGACGTGCCCGGGCACGGCCCGCTCGTCTACGCCGGGCTGCAGGTGCTCTACTCGATTAAAAACAATTTATTTCATCTTAGGAATCTTCTAGCTTACTTAACGATAGTCGAAAGCCAAATACAAAGTTATATCAAATAAAAAAGTAGTATATGAAAGAAAAGGAAACTTAAAGCAATACCGTTTTTTAGCCGTTTGGAGAAGCTGCCAAGGCACTGTTTGGATTAGCTAGTTTAGTACTAGGAAATATATATGTAATACTGTTTCAGAGCGACATTGTCGTCATTCGGCAAAGCTCTTTGAATAAAGAGAAAAAAGTATAAAATAAATGGTCAACATATGTATGTACATTTTAAAGGTACACATTGCAAATGATTTATGAAAATTAAAAGGATCTGGGGACCAATTGGTAAGCCTCTTGTCACTCCAGTGGGTATTATTCTAAATTTCGATACAGAGCCACGGATCGTCAGTAATTGAGATCTATTTTATACATGTAACTCGACCACTAGGAACGAGCGTTCCATCCAATGTCTTATTAAAGTTAGTATGAATAGCATATAAATATTCATCCTCATCCGGAGCCTCAGTGATTTAGTTGTGTGTAGGATGTGAATATTCTCCTTAACATACAAGTAACTTCCGCGGGACAAGAGATGATGCCGTGTTTATACTCGTATTATACATAATGTAATAGTTTAGATGAGGCTAACTCCGTTATTCGGATCTAATTTTTAGGGATATCAGATTCAGATACAATACAATAACAATAGTCGGTGCAAATTCGATCTGGATTTATTGTTCACTGAATGTGAAGAGGAATGAATCAGAAAATAGGATTCAATATCCTTGCAGTTGCCACATCTTGTTCACAGGCCGTCAGTAGTATGTCTGAGGTTTCCGCTACTGATACGTTGTAGATTTATGCATCATGTCAGCGATATTCCGTCTATGTTGCGACGGCAATATTTTAGAATGCTAGAGATTTTTTTACTAGTTTCTGCCCGCAGCTTCGCCCGCTTTATGTGTTGATAAAAACTATTAGTTCCAGTTGTAGTCCCAGACTACTATCTATGTATATGAGTGCCAAGTATCATTTTAATCCATTCAACGATTAACGCGTCAAGGAAACCTAAACACTCTGGGAGGAATAATATATTTTTTTATCTTATTTGGTAAACAAAATCTTTACAGAAACTTTCTGTTGAAAATTACTCTTTATCACAATTTACACAGTCTTCGAGTACATTGATAACATAATTAAAGTCACTAAATTTGTTCCTAAAGCTTTCATTTACAACTGAAACTACAACGATTTTACTATTATTACCCAAGAAATAGCTTAAAAACTAAATAATTAACGAGTTAATTCAACACCAGCAGATAAGTTATCAACAATAAAAATATGAAATCTTGATAACATTTCAACGGTCATAAAATTTGTGATCAAACACAAATCGATTTTGCATATTTTACATTTATGTATATGTATGTATACTTTTTCCTTACATTCTCTAATATATTAGGTCAATGCTTCATTTATAGGTAAACACTGCATGCAATACATAAGTAACATTCATATACATATATGTCAAGTGGTTTTTGCATGAAGCTCGAACAGACAGACGAAAAGACAGTCAGACAATAAACCCAAAAAAATATATTTAGTCTATATATCTATAACAAAACCTTTCTTCATCAAAGTTTTCAAAAACTGCTTAATGTATAGAATTGACCCCGTTACAGTTTTATTATTAGTATTGACGAAAAATTGAATTCGGAAGCTTACTGTTTGTGGATAATTTGTTATACGTTCCACATAATTGAGATAAGGGAGAGTTGGTATCCAAGAAGATCAGAAAGGTGGGATAAAGAGTGGTA
The DNA here is from genome assembly GCA_018249125.1 of Asbolis capucinus. Lineage (NCBI taxonomy): Eukaryota > Metazoa > Arthropoda > Insecta > Lepidoptera > Hesperiidae > Asbolis > Asbolis capucinus. Next base: position 5,724 of record DWJZ01006675.1, read on the forward strand.
AAGGATTACGAGCCGTTCGGGGAGTCCTAAATTAAAATTTCTTAAGTATTTGCGGACAATTTATAATTGTGTATTTTGTAGAGGAACATCGTGTCCAGAAGTATTCTGCGCTTCTCTAACGAAAGTATAGTAAAATGATGGAGTTTATCTGCGTATGTCAACTTTTTGGAAAGTTTAGTTGAGTACGACAAATGCCAAAGTAACCTTTTTGGACTCGCTCAATTCTAAGGATATACAAAGCGTAATGAGGTCTCTAAATTACTGTACAATATTCCAATATACTTCGTACCAAGGTGTTATACAGAAGGATTCTAGACCCGGTTGTTTTAAAAAAATTTGATTTTCTCCATCTTTTAACAGATCGTGGACAAATATATTTAAGAGAATTGGACCCAAATGTGAACCCTGCGGAATTCCATATGATATTTTTCAATTTTGAGTTGAACCCATTTACTACAAAAATGAACGATTTGTTCAATCAGATCAGATCCAATCAATTAAGTTTCTTGTAAAATCATAGATAAGTAAATTTGTCTATAAGCTGCGATTGTGCCACGCTGTTGAAAGCCTTCCTGAAGTCTGTATATATAACATCTATTTGTTGCTGCTTGACAACAATCGTGAGGAAACCTGCATGCCGGGGAGATTGCAAAAACTCAAAAGGTGTGAAAATTCGTAGCGTCGTGGATTATGGCCTTAAATTTTATTTATCGGTTTAGAATTTTTCAAGAAATCCTGGAATTAACATGTCGATGTGAAATCAGTTTCATATACAGTCTCTTTCCGTGGATTCGATGACGAGTAAGTCCGATAAAATATAATAATCGTCGGGGCGTGCAGGGCATCGCGTCGCTGCTGGACGAGGTGCGCGCCAACGACGACCTGGGGCACCCGCTGTGCGACAACCTGCGCGCTGGCGACTGGCTCGTGGAGTACCAGTGGCGGCGCCTGGAGGGCGAGCCGCGGCTGGCGGGCGTGGCGGCGCGCCTGAGGGACGCGCTGCGCCCGCTCGCTGACCTACCGCGCTACCTCGTGCCCGCCTACTTTGACGCGCTGGTGCGGGCGGCCCACGGCGCAGTGACTCGCGCAGCGCTGGCGCGGCTCGGCGCTTGGGCGCGGTCCGGCGCCGCCGTGCGCGCGCTGGCACTGACGAGCGTGCAGCTGGCGGGCGCGGTGAGCTCAGCTCCGCTGCCGCCACCGTCGCCCGCGCTGCCGCCGCCGCGTCCCGCGCGGTCCGTGTCGCTGTCGGCGGGGCTGCCGCACTTCGCGGTGGGCTACATGCGCTGCTGGGGCCGTGACACCTTCATCGCGCTGCGCGGCATCTTTTTGTTGACGGGCCGCTATCAGGACGCACGCTTCCATATCTTGGGCTTCGCGGCCTGCCTGCGCCACGGCCTCATCCCCAACCTACTGGATGGCGGTCGCAACGCGCGCTATAACTGCCGCGATGCCGTCTGGTGGTGGCTGCACAGTATCAAGCAGGTAGAACTGAAATCACCAAATTATAGGAAGTGAAATCACGACGATGACAAGGATGCGTATTAACGCCTACAGATTTTACTGAAGCTATGTCGTATGTTTTCAGTACTGTACGGAGGCACCGCAGGGGTACGCACTGCTGACTGAGCCTGTGGCGCGGCTGTTCCCCAAGGACGACTGCGAGCCTGCGCCTCCTGGCGCCGCCGACCAGCCGCTGCACGATGTCATGCAGGAGGCGCTCGACCTCCACTTCCAGGGGCTGCTGTTCCGCGAGCGCAACGCCGGACGCCAGATCGACGCACACATGTCCGACAAGGGGTTCAACGTGCAGATTGGCGTCGACCCCGAGACCGGCTTCCCATTCGGCGGCAACGATGCTAACTGCGGCACCTGGATGGACAAGATGGGCTCCTCGGAGGCTGCTGGCACACGCGGCAAACCCGCAACGCCTCGCGACGGTAGCGCTGTGGAACTGGTGGCGCTCGCGCATAGTGTGGCTGCCTGGCTTGCTGCGCAGCACCGCGCCGCCCGCTTCCCCTACCCCGGCGTGGCGCGCCGCCACCGCGATGGCAGCCTCACCGCCTGGACCTACGCGCAATGGGCCGAGCGCATCCGACACAACTTTGAGCGTTACTTCTGGGTGCCTCCCGCGCCGTCCGCTGCAGATTTGCGCCCAGACCTTGTTCACCGCCGCGCCATCTACAAGGATTCCCACGGCGCTTCGCGTCCCTGGGCCGACTATCAGCTACGCTGTAACTTCGTCGTCGCGATGGCGATCGCGCCGGAGATCTTCGACCCGAAGCGTGCCTGGCTCGCACTCGACAGCGTCGAGAGGCTGTTGCTCGGCCCGCTGGGCGTCAAGACGCTCGACCCGGCCGATTGGGCCTACCGCGGCGACTACGATAACTCCAACAACAGCGATGACCCTAGCGTTGCGCACGGATTCAACTACCACCAGGGCCCCGAGTGGGTCTGGCCGCTCGGCTTCTACGTGCGCGCGCGACTCGCCTTCGCCCACGAAAACGGCCGATATGCCCGCACCGTCGCCTCGGCATATGCGACGCTTGCGCCGCTCGTCGCCGAGATCGAGGCGTCGCCCTGGCGCGGCCTGCCCGAGCTGACCAATGCCGGCGGCGCACCCTGCGCTGACTCATGCCGCACGCAAGCTTGGAGCTCGGCTGCCACGCTCGAGGCGCTACACGAGCTCGAACTGGCTAGGCGCGCGCGCCCGCTCACCGCCGAATGACGACCCCCCCGCGGCCGCCCGCGCCGCGTGCGCCATGCGCCCCGCGCCGCCTCGCCGCGCCGCCTGTACGCCGAGCCGTACGAGCGCGCGCCCGCGCCGGGCCGCCGCGCCGCCGCATCCGTGCGTCGCCTGCTGCGCCGCCGCACGCCGCGCGCGCTGCGCCTCGAGCGGGCCGTCTATAACCTGCTGCAAGGCTCCGCGCCGCGCGCGGGGACGCTCGCTACTGTCGTCTATAGCGACCGCTACTTCCGCTATGGACTGCCACTGCACGCGCGCCTCGCGCCGCGGGGGCCTACGCCGCGACTCCGGTCCGCGCGCCCGCCGCACTTCGTGCCACTGCGGCCGGCGGGTCCGCGTGCGGCGCCACGCGGTGGTCTGCTGCTGGACGCGGCGGCGCGGATCGCCTCGCCGCCGACGCGCTATGCGCCGCTTCGTCGGAGCCGCCGGGATGTGCCGCGTGTCTTCGCCGTTGCAGCACCGGTGAGGTTCTGGGAGGCGCCGCCGAGCGAGTATCGCGCCCGAGGTTTGAGACTCGATTATAGGCAGCCGTCGGCCGGCGTCGAACCGCGCGCATTCGAGGCGAGCGCGGGCGAGCGGCGGTGGCGGCGCGAGTCACCGGTGAGCGCGCGCTCGGGCTCCGGCGAGGAGGAGGCGCCGCGACCTGAGTTCGCGCTACCGGACGACGAGATGCCGGCGCGGTCGGCGGGGGAGGCGGAGGGGGAGTCGGCGTGCGAGCGTACGTACGGTGCGCTGGCGAAAGAGGCACCTGTGGACGCGTGGAACGTGGCGGGTGAGCCGGCAGACAAGGCGGGCGGCAAGGAAGGCCCACTGCGCCGTAAAGTGCTGAACACGGAGCGGTATAACAACGGGGCGCGCGCGGGCAGCGGGCGGCGCGGTGCGCGTGGCGGGCGGCGGCGGGTGCGCGCGGCGCAGCGCGCACTTCTAGCGGTGAGCGGCGCGCTGTACGCGCTGGCGCTGCTCGCCTTCTATTTCCTGAGCCTGACGTGACGTCCGTCTGTCTCAATATTTTGCCGTTACTTTTGAGTGCCATATTGTTATGTAATGTAGGCCGGCGGACGCGCGGCGGACACGGCTTAATTGTCATATTCGCCGCTTCGTCCGTATCGGTCGTATAGGAGCTATATTATTTTAAGTTCGTAGGCTTTATTTTTAAGGGTAGATACATTTTAAAATATTTCCCGGTGTCTGTGCCGTAGTCTTGAGTGAATCGTAACAGAGCGCGCGGGACGAGGTGCAACGCGCGCCGAGCCCGTCATGGTCGTAAATCTTAACGGTTCTAATGATACTAATGATATTTTCTTTATTAAATAATGTTAGGTAATCCTAGAAGTATTTGTTAAACTGTACCTTATAACTGTGATTTACAAAGATTTCCAAGAATTACAAGTTATATTTTTTGCCACAATACATTTAACTGTAAAGGTATTTTATTTATCAAATTTTATAAACTATGTTTTACAATATTTTTGACAACATTTCAAAGTTTCTGATTATACTACCCTAAGCATATTATGTTCTACAAATGAAATGTTGTCAATTACTGTGAATGAGTTGGAATGCTATTTATCGAACGTATCTGCCTCAATAGTTCCTCGATGCTTGTTGAAACTGTAACTGTTGCTCTTTGATAAATCATCATAAATAGACATTTGTTTTTTATCTTCCTTTCCTTGTAATCCTTTGTACTCAGTGAACTCCGACCAATATAAAAGTATAGACGGCACCATCCGCCCTAAAACGGATTTTGCCCTAATTTGATGGGAGATTATTTTTATAAAAGGCGTCACATCAAATTGTGGATCGCTACAATTCCTTGCAAAAATAAATATATTGAATACTGATAATAATGATCAAATTAATCATCAAAATCAATCCACTCAGTAAAAAATTCTGAATTGACATATATAAAACAAAATACACACGAATTCAGAATCTCCTCCTTTTTTGAATCATGATATTGAACATTCAGTGGTGATGTTGAACATTGCAAAGAGTCTCGCAAGTTCGCGATCTGGGTGTAAGTATGACAAGGGATCATAATTTTTGTGAACATATAACTAATATAAGTTATAACTAATACATGTAAGTTATAGGCTTACACGAACCTGGGGTTTGTTATGAGACAATCGCGGAGTTTCACAAACATAATAGCGCTCAAGGTGCTGTATGACGTACTGTTAAGGAGCCACCCGGAATACAATGGAGTCGTATGGTCTCCTCATGACGCTAAATATGAGGCCATGTTAGAGCGCGTGCAGAACAAATGCATTAGGTACCTGTACATGAAACTATAAGGTGTGATCCTTTTCATCCCCTGATGTACCGTATGCTATTTGTACTGGGAATTATTGGGTACAACGAGCTACGGGTGCGGCGGGAATTCGCACTGGTCAGGTATGTGGTAGGACTAATGCGTGGCACAGCAGATAACCCCAGATTGTTAGGTGCTCTTGCCCTTAGCGTTCTGGTGCGCTATGTTTGGAGACGACGACGTACTCCCCTGCTGGCGTTACCTATGTGTAGGGTAAATGTGTTGGCCAAGGCGTCTCTTACTAGAGCACTTGGTATCATCAACCAGGCTCATGCCAGAGTGGACTTCTTCTCATGCATTTGAGTGAGTTTGCAGAAGCGACACACTATTTATTGTATTATAAAAATATGTATGTATAGTTAAGTATTTGGATAAATTAAAGCCAGGAGCTGAGGTTTTAAATAAATAACTAAATTTCAACTTAGGGCATTTTTTTCCTCACATTGTAGAATTATATATGAAGGCATTTCCGCGAAATAAAGCAAATTGCTAGTACTCTACATATCATCAAAATTAGAGAAATAAACACGCGAGCCCCTAATCCCGAAACATGATTTCATTCGTTCTCGTGAATATTTCAGCATTCGGGCTGGAGGTGGACATACTGAGAATTTATAAATTTAATCGTCTTGATCGGCAAAAGAATGTGAATGGAGTTTGCTGTTTTTAATGTGATTCGTAATAATTAAAATAGTGATTAGGTATTTACGAAATCTCGATTAATGGTGGCGATAGAATGTACGACTGCGCTGTTGCCGCTCTTGCCAAAGGTGAGCGACCAATGTTTAGATAGGCTGTTCTGTTTCCCAATCTCTGTACTATTTACTTAGTTTGAAAACACTTCTTTTAAATAAGATGTTAGGCGTTTTTTACTAAATGTATTATGTTCCTCGCATGAAGTACGGGTTGTAGTTTCATTTATTGTTGACTGGTTGTGTCCACCCTGTATGTGGCTCGTAATTCCTCAAGTGCCCACACCACAGCCAGGGCCTCCCGCTCTGTTGTATTGTAATTACGCTCAGCACCAGTAAGCGACCTGCTGGCATACTCAATGCATGATTACTTGCAACAGTTCTTGATCAAAATAAATGGCTTATTATAGTTTTCTTGAATCGAAGAAACGGGCAGTCGGGAGCGCACTCTTGAGCTTTTGCCAAATGCTTGGGACTGATTAGAACCCCAATTTCTTTCTGAGAAGCCGAGCAATGGGTTCCAAAACCTTAGAAAAGTTTTTAATAAACTTTCGAAACCAGGAACACATCTGAAGCAACATTCTCAATTGTTTTAAATTGTTAGGCTCCTTCACATCCAACCACGCATTGACCTTGCTAAGATTATAGATTTGTTTATATATTCACAAGTACATATTTAAAAATACACTTTCTTATTTTACTGGAAATATAAATTAAAAAAAGGCACATCATATCACAATATTATTAAGTATATATGTACTTCGGAAAGCAGTATGGTGGAACGTTTAAATCTCCCACTTTGGGCAGCGTCCGATTGGGGCCATGCCAAACTTGTGAGATTTAATGCCGCAAAAACACAGACGTGTCTATTCACCGCAAAGAGGAAACCGTTCACTTTGGCTCCTACTTTTCAAAATATACCCCTAGAATACACTGACCGCCTACAGTTGTGATTGACCTATATAAAGTGATTGTTTATATGTGATATAGCTTAATAGTATTTAATGATATTGTAATATAAGAATGTAGTGTAATACGTCCAAAGAAAACAAACATTGTTTTACATATTAAATATTAATAGACAGACGAAATACATATGTTGGCTCATAATTGAGAAACTTGCTTGAAGGATATTTATTAAAAACGAGTATTGCGATTTTTTCTGTTTCTTGACACTGGCATGATAATATTGTCGCATAGATTCAACTGTTAACGAATTTTGATACAAGCTGTCAGAGCTACGTGGCTCTGTGTTTCTCGGAAATTTAGTCGCAATGGATCGCTTCACGGGGCCGCAGCGCGCTTACTGTGTGAAACAATTTTATTTAA
>DWJZ01006676.1:0-12801 GCA_018249125.1 Asbolis capucinus
TTGAGGGCACGTACCTTAAATATTGAAGATAGGCCGTTTTAAAGAGAGAAGACTTCAGTTTTACTTTAAACACAATACTAACTGTATCCAAAGAATTTTAAATAATCGCTTGCCTAAAAGCCAGGAGTCTAACCAGCAAAATGAGAAAAAAAATTTAAATTTTAATGTGCGAATTGAAGGTCTCAATAATTAGCATTTTATTCGTGTTTTAACTTAATTTCCTAGATAATAGTATGAAATTTATTATGTTTAGCCCTCGTTTCACTTTGGTGCCGAATATTATATATTTTAAACTATCGCATCTTTTTAAAATGTAAAGTGATACAACGTACAACGTATTGTACTACATATCAGTGAAAACCATTATGATAAGAAAGCTTTAGTTCAGGAATGTGAGGGAAATCAGCGAATTAAAAGGAATACAGCTGCATTGGTTTCGACTGAAACTAGTGCCAAATTAGAATACGCAAATTTGGAGTACCTTTAAACTTATAAAGACAATTATCTGAAGGTAACAATCAATACAGGATTCTAGTAAGTAGGTCACAAATGTCACAATCAAAATCACAGTTCACGCAACGGAAACAACGTCACACTCCAGTAGATGTATACTTCGGGCGTTTGCGAAAGCTAAATTCTCAGAGTTCGATTTCAATACACGACACGTAATTATATTAATTTTATGGAATTCAATAGCCCGCAGAATCGGTATTAATGAAAATAATTTATGTTTTGTTTAATGAAGAAGGCGCACGTCATGCTGATCCGTTCCATGTTAATTACGGCATAATGCTTCTATTTTAATGGACGTAGGCCACATACGTGACACACGACAAGAGAACGAATGAAGATAAAATAAATGAATTTTCAAGAATAAAACTATTTTAAAAATATAATCCGTCTAATACATTCCATGTACCTTTTACAAGTGGACAAATCACAATAAATTATATTGAACAAGTTCAAAATTGTCATAAAACACAAAATAACAAACTAACGATATTAAAGATCATCAATGGTTTGTCACGAAAAAAAATTAAATTATTTTGAAAATGTTACATCTGAAATTAACGGATAAATAAATTGAACAAAAAATGGTATTTGAAATGATCTTATACTTAGTTACTTGTAATAGCGAACTATTGTTAATAAAATTTTCTTATTCGAGTCACTGCCCCATGTAGTCGAACGGACTAATGAGGCGAACGTCATATTGATCGCCGTCTACCCGCTTCACTTGTGTGGTGCAAGATACAGGCGACAGGGCGAATATAATTCACCATAAATATAAAAAAATCATTAAACAAAGTACTCATAGCCCCATGGCTCGAATCCATCAAAAGTGATTGATATAGTTACGCAACAGAGAGCGCAGAATTGGATGGGAACCGCTTGTGATAAGTTTTTGAGAACTTCTGTGCTTGGTATGGCACCGGAAGCTATCGGATTCCGGATGTTATTGTGAAGTAGCACTTAAGCCATATTGGAGGCCTTCGGACCACAACTTTCTACAAATCGTTACGTCCACTATCCCCTTTTTCAATCCACATTAGAGCGCCAGGGTAGAATTATGCTCTAGATCGCCTGGCTAAAGAATAGAGATTCATGTTCAATAATTGGCAGTCAATGGACTGAAAGCCATGAAATTAATTCAAAGTTTTTACTAACTCAAAGTTGACTAAATAACTATTTTTTTTGCAATTCCATTAATGGTGATAATGATCCAGTACACAAGATGTACGATAAAATGAATGTCACAAAGCCGACACACATAATTTGAAATCTTTTGTTTTTTTTTTAATTTAAATACAATGTAATGTAAACACATAAGTAGTTATCACTAAAACTTTGTAATACATAAATATACATATTGTAATACATATACATATTGTTAAAGTCAGTAGTGATAATAACGTAAGCATCTTCTCGTATTGTACTACAATAAGAAGAATAATAAAACGTTAGGCAACTTTCGATCTTATTCTAAGTACAAATATGGTATATTACGCATTAACTTTCTTCACTATAAATTTAGGAATATTATAATTGAAGACTTTGACGAATAATAGGTCACCAGAACCCGAAACATGTATTACAGATTCTCAGAACTATGGGAACAGAAATATAGGATCGTCCTTCCTACTAATAATAATAACGAATTATTTATTTGTTCTGAGGCCTAGTACATAACGTTGGATCTTTGCACTTGTACAAATAACTGTTTCTATTTTTTTGCACTAATCTTCGAAAGTCCCATAACAAAGTTAAAATTTATTAAAATGTTATCACCGAGCTCTTCCTCTATATAGAGGCAACCTTATGAACATTTTCGCAATGAAACCTAGAACCGAAAGTTACGTTTGGAACAATTCGGTATCGAAACCAAACATCGAACTTAACTAGTTTATAAAAAAGTAGAATTTCAAAAATGCTATTTTCGTAAGCAAACATTAGTCAGCTTGATAGTATTCGCCGGACCTTGCTACACTCACCCATAACTAGCAGTAGCGTAGCATGGCGTGGGCGAAGTGGGCCCACGCCCACGGCCTCGCACTTACAAGGAGCGTCGTTCATTCAAATCTATATGGCTTTTCAATACTTTCCGATCGCGCATTTGTATTTTTTCACATGAGTAGGTATTCGTGACACAGCATGTTTGGTAGCATTCACGTATATTTATAGGATAGATATAAGTAACCGAAGAAAAAGGGACCTCTGATGCGTATTCGCTCACTTCTATGTATATGATGCAGTCCACACTACACCACTCATAACTGGCATCTTACAATGAAAATTTTTATGAGCTTTCTTACCGTGTCCTAGTCACTAGGATATTTATATTACAATTATTTTTTAAATATAATATTGGATATTATAATTAATACTTTTATTTTAAATATACATGATGTACAATAAAATAAAATATGAAAATCTTTTAAACTAAACTCTACGGATTATGTGGTCGATGTATGAGGAACTTTATAGTAAAAAAAAATTCTATCAGTGCCTTGTACCATTTCATTCTAAAGAACAACTAGTATAAAATTATGAAATTCCTTTATCTCACGATATAGCGACGATAGCAAACGTGCCATATTTACATGTAAAAGAAGGGTCCTTGCACCATACCGTATTCGGTACGTGCAGACACTGTGATATCGGATTTAGTTAATGAATGCACCGGAAGCACTCAGCTGCAGGTAATAAACTCATCGTTGCTAACTTCGCTACAGAAGTTATTACTTCTTAAAATGTATATTATCACTTTGTCCGCGGGTATATTAGGGAAGGGTAATAAACTTTAAACAACCTCCCTCCTCCCTACCTCCGTAGCCCTCGTCTTCTCATGCTTCATCAGGGGATGAATCTTTGATATCTTTTTTAGTGCACCACTCGTAAAGAATCCATTGACGGGTCTCTTGGTCTACTGATTAGTAAATCTGAGTGCGGAGGGCGGAGGTCGTGGATTCGATTCCCACCCAGGACAAATGTTTCTGTGACGAACAGGAATGTTTGTTCTATGTGTCTGGGTATAAAAAAATATATCTATAAAATAGAACAGGCCAGGATTAGTTTGGGGTGTTTAGTTGTGTGTGTTGCCCAAAGATATTTATTATTAACTAAGTCGTCCATGAGAAAATATTAATTGTTTGAAAATTGTCGATCTTTACTACTGGAACAAAATGGAAATCTTTCTTAACACCTACTTACTCGTAGTTACTTTTAATATGAGCTCCTTACTAAACCATATTTCATCTCCATCGATATAATTTTTCTTCGAATTGGTACGAACTTCCAGAACTACAACTTTGTACAACCTCGTAGCACTTAAAACAATTTTCATTAAACCAACTACACCAAGCGCAACTTTGTAAAATCAAAAGAGAATAGAATTAAACTGGTAACAACTTTACATTGTTCTCTTAAGCAACGAGACAACGAGTTGAAAAATATTTAAATATAGACGGAAACTTGTGTGCTCCAAGCCAAACGGTCAATATTTTTTTACTATGCAGTAGGGACCGCCCGCGGCTCCGCTCACGTTATACCAATGTTGATAAGAAGTAACTTATGTATGTCACTTTCCAGTTCATCAACTATTTCCGCATAAAAAACACGTCAATTCATCACACACACAAACACACACGTATTGCTTTTTTTAGCTCAACACATCGATGGCTCACTACTAAGCATGACTTAACGATTGCTATCTTACAACAACATCCGGGACCGACGGCTTTACGTGCCCTCCGAAGCACGAAAGCTTACATGAAATTTTTGTCACTAGCGTTCACCCATCCACCTACCGAACGCGCCCGTCTTTGCTTAACATTTTCAATCGGTTACATTCGAAACAAGCCGTCGAGCTATAAACGCTTCAACTTTTTTTACCTTCCATAATTAGTAGATTATAAAGAAAAAAGTTTTATCATAAAGGGTTCATCCGTTCCATTGGTCATCTAGATGATAAACTCTTTTGTGTTATGGCAATACGAATAAAATGCAGACAATTCGCTCACATTAGCGTTTAGCTCGATATTAGACCTCGCTCTACAAACAAAAAGTAAATTCGTAGGAAATTTGGGTATTCTTAGCCAAATAAGTGGAGGCAACAAAAACAAGTATTGGAGCAAGTTTTGGCGCGCTGCCGAGCTCTCATTATCATCGCTTAGGCTTGGTGCTGAAGCTTCAAATATATTTTATACTTCTATTATATCCGCATATTACAGCTGTTTCCCTGAGTCATTATTGTTACTACAACAATAAACATTATTGATTTTACCTCCGTCCCTGAAGCGTTCATACCCAGCTGGCTTGTTTCGATTTCGATCTTGACATTTGGACCCTTAGAGTAAGCTATTGACAAAATTAAGCACAGCGGTGGCGGTTTATAGGAGACCTGGAGAGTATGGGTGACCGCTAGTAGTAATAATTCATGAGCGCTTCCGTGCTTCGGAGAGCATGTAAAGCCGTTAGTTCCGGATGTTATCGTTAGATAGCAATCGTTAATGTCGGAAGCATTTGGCCGGCTTAAAAACTTCCGACTCTTGGGTTGTCCACTAACCTCTCCACCAATCCGCATTGGAGCAGCGTGGTTGGGTATGCTCTAGGCCTCCTCAGTAAGAGGAGAGACCCATGCTCAGTAGGGGGCTGTCAATGGGTTGAAGCCACGTACCTCTTAAGAAAGTTTTAATCTTTATGCTTCATAGTCCACCGGTTCAGGCTGTGCATTGTTTATATTGCAATCACGACGTTGGCGTTTTATGTATTCTAAGTATATTTTAGAGAGACATTTATATTACAACGCGTACAAAGGCAACTTACGCTGGCTGAGGTTTCGGTTCAAAGCTTAAGTTTACTCCGCCTCCTACAAAACCATATTTTTTATCTCTTTAATTCTTAATTAACTTAACTACTGGGCTTATTGTGATATCTTTAATAAACTCTGTTTCGCAGGAGAATTCTTCCTGACACACCCTTGACATTTTGACCCTTACAAAATATTTTTAATACTCAACTACTTGAGGTTGCGGAATCTTATTTGGGATTTATAACTATATATAGTATAAAATTACTGAAAAAAGATCTCTGAAAAATGTGAGTGTGAAAGAGAGAAACAGAAATTTTTCACAATATTTTTCTCGATTACAGTAGGTATATGTATATATACGTTCCCTAAATATGTCGACGCAGTCTAGTTGATATGTCGTTCTCGCATCTGCCTGCTCTAACGGACACATTCAATTGCGCATTCAGTACACGAGTTTACCGTATAGGATTCTATACAACCGTCATTTTATTGATATGGAAGACGTCCTCAAAGATCCTTACAAAGCACTTCTTCGGTTTCGTGTCATCCTGGTAATATCTAAGGATTTATACTAATAGAAAACGCTTTTAGCAAAAATCCTTATGGCAAAATAGATTGATAGGTTTGATATTCTTTTTTTTTATTTATTTCATTTTATTTTTCGGTAGGTGGATTTTGTTTGTCCTTAAAACAAAGTCATATTCACCGACAAGTAAGCTAATGGTTATACATCCCGTATCAATCTATAAATTTATTTATGATCACAATAAATCCATACATATTTCATATCAATCCATCAACTAATTCCTCCGAGTGATATGTATTCGTCCCTCGTCCATATTCTAAGGCTCAATACATCTTCAGAACAGTTTTTACCGACCAATGTATTTTCTTTAGGATACTTCGCTGTGAAGAGGATATTCGAGTAAGAAGGGCCGCACCAACTTCGCAACTTTTCTAATGATACCACTTTTTCTCCGTCCGTATTCCGGATTAGGCTAAAGAAATTCTCAGACTTAACGTTGTGAACATGTAAACTTTTCTTATCTTTTCGAGTTTTCTTAACAATTCCGAACTTGTTATATAGTTTGTATATATCTCAAGTGAGAGATCTCTAGGAGAATACGAACTTTCCTGATTAAAATCTTTCACCTTCTACATTGAAGTGTTTTTTCTATTTACCAGCCTGAAAACTGATTCAAGTAGATAACATCTAAAACATTACCATCAAAATGAAGCAATTCGACCTCATTGATTTCATCTTCAGCTTTTTTACATTAGTACTTAGTGAAGGCAACGAACACAAATTTTCTCAACATATTTCTAGGTACTGAAGTAGGTACTTGAAAATCTTTTAAGAATTTATGTTGAGCTTTAGGGACGAAAAGTGTACTATTATTAAATTTCTATAAGAGGAGGGAGGAGCCTTAAAACAATGTTATTTTTTAATTTAATTTATTAATAAATTACAAATTTGAATGCTTACATTATTTAGTTATCGTGTAATTATAACAAATTACCGCCTCATTTGAAATGTGAGCTGGTGTTTTATTGCAAGGTATATCTATCTACACGAAATTCACTCAATACCTGATGTATAAGTCTTCAAAACACTTCACTATCACATGGATATGGCGCCTCCAGATGTATTCATTAGCACGGTCCAATAACAATAAAAAACATTTAAAAAAATAAGGTCAAATTTTTCTACGCAAATATTTAGACTATATTTATAATCAAGTTAATACTTAACCCGTAGACTTGTTAATTATTTTAAATTTAACAATACCGGCCGATTTAATAATATAGATCGTACAGTTAATACTTACACCCGTTCATTGTAGCCCCGGTCTCCCTGTTTGAAACACTTTCAAATAATTTAAATCTACAGAATTCCTACTACCAAAATACTGGACGAAAACTGCAGTTTAATTCAATAAGAAAATTAATATTGATTTAAAACGCATTTCATATAACTGAGTTGTATTAGTAATACCTACGGCATGTTTCTATTACATCATCCGTGAATATCTTACACTCGTACTCGTAGCCACGATGACTCGTTGCATAATATTCAAAATTACAGCATTGAGAGACATCAAGGCCGTAAATCCACTTACCTCAGGTTCTGCTGCGGATGCGGTTTGGTTGAATACTAAACTACCGTCTGTTATGCGAATATTAAATACGTATACGTACCTATATTCTATTAATTGGTGCTTTTCATTTGTGAAATATTAAAGTTCCAAAAGAGTACGAAATACAAGCAATATCTTACGATTTTGGGAGAAAAATTACAACATACATCATCCCTACACTAAACAAGAAACCTAAGGAATAATACCTTGACAATGTTTCTCAACCAGCAACTATTATAATGTATGAAATTAAATAGCAAACGATGCAACAATATATTTAATTTTATTTATTCACGAGTTTCACTGGCACACTTATGTAATACATTGTTCCTATGATACATTCTGATGATACCTATCATTAGGTTAGACGAGTACATCAAAATAAATTTTACGTAATTATGGAAACGTTATTGACGTATGTATGTAACCTAGAAACAATCATTACTACAAAATTACCTGCGGCACAGGCAACATTTATTTCCTCTTCATGTAAATAGCCAAAAACCGAGCAGATAAACTGAAAAAATGAAATATGGTTGGCGTAGCTCATTTGTACCGTACTGAAACGGCCCAGATTACTAACCCTAGTACGATGCTGGTGAACCAGGGTGTCGGAAGAGGCAACACAAGTCCAACTACTCCGTGGTAAGGCTTCGCGGAAGAATTATCATAGAAGGATTTTTTTGTAAAAAGCCCGTCCACCAGGTACGTGTTTCAATCACCCAGTTATGGTTGAAAAAAAAGCCTTGTATACCCTGATGTCCATAGGTCACATTATTCACAAAAAAAACGCCATCCTATAATAAAATACATTAATATGTACTAGATACTTTAATGGTATTCCATTAAACTCATTGGGTTTAGGCTTACTCATCGTAATATACATATATACACATGTAGGACATAATGTCGTCTTTGTCAGCTAACCGGATGGCACTTATTACATAAGTGAGTTATCAGTCTGAAATTATCCTAAAGAGCAAATAAGAAATCAATAATTCACTATTGGAATTGAAGTATTTCCTCGAATAATATTATTACTTGAGAATGAACTTCGTACACAAATTGAAGTCGTTTTATTACGACTGAAGACGAAGATATTGGATAACCAATACCGCAAAGTGAGTTAAGAGTTAAGATATTCAATTCAACCTTAAAAGGATTAGGTACGTTTCGTTGTACACAGATAAACAAATCTTAGAATGGTTTTATAATACGTTTTAGTTATGAATGAAAGTAAACTCATAACTCATAACGATTATTATGAGTTATTAAAATTTCCAATGATGAACCTAGCAGATTACATTACACCTACAGGGCGTTATAGAGTTTTATCAGGGAAACAGATTTCCAGTCGGGTTTTTTAACACATTCCGAACATTATTAAACAGTGATATTATTTTGGCACTTTAAAAAAAAATAACGCATAGGACTCAACCTGCGAAAGATCTGATTTGCGCGTCTATCTATTTATTAAACCTATATATATATATATGTAGTCTGTTTAACATGCTCGTTCCTTCCAGATGTGTACACTACACGTGTACTACATAGGGATGAAACGGATCCACTGAAGTATCAATATTTTTGCTCGATACGGTATTGAGACCTCGGTATCGGTCGGACATTATTGCTTGATACTTATTCAGATCGATCGGTTTTTATAAAATTTAGTATGAAATAAATCTGTAAAATCATTTATATTCTGTATTAATTTAAATATATCAGTTTTGAAAAGAATTCTAAATGAAAAAAGTATTTTTTTATATTTTACCCCAATAAAAATAGGACCATGACGTCAAAAATTTCAACGTACGTCCACGTTTAACCGATACGAGTGCTTTTAGCCGATACCTACTCGATACTTCGTTACTTAAAAAGTACTTGGTATCGAAAGTAGTGAGAATCGATTAAGTGCTTGTATTTACTCGTATTGTTTCATCCCTAGTACTACGACAGGTATTTTATGAGAAACGACAACAACGCGTGTTTCACACAGGTGCGTTGACATCTTCATTGAAATAAACGATTGAGGTTTCCAAGTCAAGGCAAGTTTAACACCCGCCATCGCTCTTAACTGAAAAAACTCTCCCCATATCAGTTCAAACGACAACCACCCGCTCGAACGAGCGTCTTCAAGCACTGTCACTTGAATGGGTAAGCGTTTAGTTATGATCTCCATAACTCAGCTCCATATTCAATATTCAGCACCTTGTACCTCATCTATGAGCGAGTTCACATCGCCAAATGTACTTCTATATTTTTAAAGTACCAGAACGACCTAGATAGATTTTATTATATATGTCAAATCTTGGAATATATAGAATTTTACCTGTTATATTGAATAAACATTGTGAGTGTGTTTACCTATTTTACAATTAAATTGGATTAAAATCAAGTAACTTAGTTTCACTATCACTAACCAACGCACCAATAATGTGTGTCTGTCTTTTACGTCGAAACGGAATAACGGATTGGCATGTTATATACACATATAAATATGAAAAGTTGATTGTCTGGATAGTAACATAGACTACTCATTATCAACTTTGATTCCACGCGGGTGGACCCGCGGGCTCACCCTAGTTGTTTATAAATATGAATTACGAGCAACACGATCGGGTGTAGCTTGAATTGGCAGTGTTCGTAGCGTCAATGGAGTGATGTATAAATAACACAATCGATGTCGGAACCGGTCTTGCACAAAAACGCGCGGGAAACTGCAAGGCCGCGGTCAAGATCGTTGAGCGTGCGACGACACCCGGGGATCTGGCAGGCAATACTGAGATCACAGATATCGTATACCTTACGTATCATACAGCTCTGTCTATCTGTTGATCTATTTATTACTTATGTACCTTATATAAAGTATTTCTAAAATAGACATCTGTTTTACTTTGAACTTTGCACAAAACCTAGACCGAATATGCTTTTATCGGTTCTAATATTAAGGTGTATTTGACTACTACAGCTGAAAGTATATATTAAAAGAGTAGGAGACATCATGCAGCCTTGTTTAACACCACTTGTAACTGGAATATCCTCAGAAAATTCATATTCATGTTGAGCTTTAGCTTTAATGCCAGCAAGAAATGCACTAGATAGATTGACGAACTTCTTTGGATATCCCATTTTCCGGAGAAATTACCAGAGGGCTTCGCGTGATATTTTGTCGAAGTCTTTCTCCAAGTCAACAAAGCACATATTAAGAGGTCACTGGTGGTCAAGACTTTTTTCCTGACATTGCCTTGCCACTGATATAGCATCGATAGTACCTCTATTAGGTCGGAAACCTTACCGAGTCTCCGGGAGGTATTTTTCTGCTACTACACTAAGCCTGGTATTAACAATGTGAGCTAGGATCTTTCCAGCACAGGAGAGGAGCGATATACATACCTCGGTAAGAGCTGGAATCGGAGACATCTCCTTTCCCTTTATACAGTTAACAGATTACTGCATCTTTCCAGTCCTGGTTGATCTATATTGTTTTGATAAGCTATTTAGTATGTTCTTGCCAGTGTTCTTATAAACTTTAGCAGGGAGCTGGCCCAAACCTGGTGTTTTGAGGTTTTCAGGCGCTTAACTGCCTTAGAAAACTCTTCAAATGTTGGGGGATCGTCGAGATATTCATAAACCGGTAGCTCTTCAAGTGTGTTTATATAGCACAAGTCAGTGTTAAGTAATTTGGGGTTTAGGACATCATTAAAATACTCCGCCCTGCGCGCTAGTACTGAGTTTTTGTCAGTTACTCGTCACAGCCTATTTTTAGAGTATATTGGTGCACACTTTCTAGATTGAGGGCCAAAAGTAGCATCTATACCTTCAAAGAATTTCCCGGTTTGGTTTGTATTAGCGTAGTACTGCAGTTCAGCCGCTTTTCCCCTCCACCATTTATCCTTCAGTTCGCGGACCTTCGACCTAAGTTTCGGCTGAGTTACTTTTCTGCTAAGTGTATCTGTAGACATATTGAGTTCTTGTCTGTGGTTTTCCACTAGCAGTTGAATTTCAACATCGGAAGCATCGAACCAATCTTGGTTCTTGCTTTGTACTTTGCCAATTGTATTAAGGGCATAGTTATGTAAATGCTTTGCAAAGGAATGCCCCTCATTGTTAGTACAAAAATCCTTCGGCTGTTGAAAACCAGTTGCAAACTCGGTATCCAGGGGCACACTCAGATCTGATGAGGTGATAAGTCGTGAAAAAGCCAATTTCAGTAGAATTTTATGTGGTGCCGTGCTCGCCTAGGTGGTTTAAGTGACAAACGTATGTGTAACCAAATAAGTCGGTGGTCAGTCTAGCCCTGAGTCGCACACATTGCCCTAGTGATGATTTCGTGACGAAGGTCCCTTCGACGTGCAATGACATAGTCCAAAAGATGCCAATGTTTTGACCTGGGGTACATCCACCAATTTTTGTGCTTATTAGCTAAGCGGAAAAAGTAATACTCAAGTCATATTGAGCGCACATTGATATAAGTCTGAACCCATTCAACCCATCATTACAACTTAAAATCTCATGCCTGCCAAGAATATGTTTCCAAAGGTCGTGTTCAGTGACGACACGAACATTGAAATCCCCTAATAAAATTACCTATCATGTTTTGGGATGTTTTCAAGAATTTGTTGATAGAAAATTTCTTTATCTTCGTCAGATTGAGGCAAAATATGGTCATAGGCGCTTTTGAGATGTACATATTTGTGGTCGGTGACTGGGAGGCGCAGGGACATGAGGCGATCATTGACATCATTAGGGAGTTCACTCACGCTACCGAGCAAATCATTATGAATAGCAAACTTACTCTGTTACTCGCCCCCTCACCAATCAGACGCCCACTCCAGAAATACATGTAGCCACCAAGATCTTCACGCAGAGAGCCACTATCATTTAGGTGGGTTTCACTGAGAGCTGCCTTATCAATATTGTTGCTAGTTAACTCCCTTGCTATGAGAGCTGTTTTTCTCTCTGGGCATAAGTTACGTTCATTACCTAGGGGACTTCTTACGTTCTATGCAGCCATGCAAAGTTGTTTCGACCGCATCAGACCGATGTATCAATGCCCGCGGCTACACATCGGGCGGGAGAGATCAGACAGACTATTTTTAGGCCACCTTTTCTAGACCCTTCCTCTGTGCAGAGCGATCCTAAATAGTGCTGCTTTGTCACAAGTCGTGCTGCGGAATCCTGAACCCTGTCTCAATCGGTTCGGGGAGCGACCACTCTCTACTTGCCGCCTACGTGCAGGATTTTAACTAAGACCTCGGTACATCAACCATATCCCCACTATCAAAACCCTATCGCCACAGGGCTTTTAAACTCGAAACCAGAAAGAATAGCTGGGGTAATTTAGTCTAG
>DWJZ01006677.1:0-12801 GCA_018249125.1 Asbolis capucinus
ATCATGAATTCATGATTAAACTCGTCTCATCATGGACTGTGTACATTATGCTATTTTACGGGTACTCACGATATATATTTTTCGCGCCGATATTTCGATCCAGTTGCATTAATCTTGGTCCCGATTGAACTGTTCAGAAGTTTTTGACAGCACTACAGATGACACTAGACACTAATACATTAATTTTTCTATTTTACGTCTAGTACGTTTTTGCACCTGGGTCCTAATTTATTATGTAATATCGGCAAGAAAAACATATAAAGTGAGTTGTCACATAGCATATTCATGAATCTATCCTTGTACCAAATTTCATTCGAATCCGTTCATTAACTTTTGCTTGCACCAGTAACAACCAAATATCGTCATAAACTATCGCATTTATAATATAAGTATAATGTATAAATGTCTTTGTTAATTACAACTTGCCTGCAGTTGAAATTCATGTCTATATCATCCTTTTTTGCGTAGTTTTTGTTGAAAGTGGTAATATTTTGTTTTACGTATAATAATGGCGATTAATGTCGCTTAGTCTAACTCGTTCTTCGCTGATCGCTGGTAATATGAACACATCACATCGCCAACGACGTAAATGAATGTTTCAAGGTGCTTTCTTTACGAATTGCAGACCCGAATTGAGTCACATTTGTCTTAATTTCGATTCGAGTAATGGATCGCCCATAATAAAAGATTCCTTCATCTAAGCTTACAAAGAGGAAAGTAATTGACTAAGGATGTTATTGACATTGTATAGACAGAGTCCTGAGTGATGTAATGATCTGAAGAGGCCTCGAGCATACTTCACCAAGCTGGTCCAGTACGGATTGGTGGAGGATCTAGAGGCCCTCCGTTTGTACACGCTTACACGCATGAAAGAAGTCCGTAGAGACTGGAATGAGAGGAGGGGGTATCGGATATTCGACGACCACCGCCCCGCGCCAACCAGTTCGCAACGACCACACGCAACACGCTTTTCTGATTAGCCTAAATGTCACTGTTATTTTTATTTTATACTAGTTTAATCGCAAACACTTAGAGCCAAGTTTCTAACGATACACCGGCAGAAAATTTTGACCAATCTCAAGGCCTCTGACAATAAAATCTGTAACCAACGACTTTGCGTGCAAGTCGAAGATCGGAAACGCATATGAAGATTTTTGAAAATATGTTATAGCCGTCGATCATAAGGAATAATGTAGAACTATGTAGGTCTAACGCCTAAAGAATTTTTCAAATAGGTCTAGTAATTTTGGAGCTTATTCGCCTCAGACAAACAATTTTCGTGGAGCCAAACTAACAAATTGTGTACTCCTAATTATTCAAGTTAACCAAGGCCCTAATAGAGCCTTTAATGTACCTCAGGGAGTCCACCTCGGCCCTTTTAGAATCTCTGTTGTAGAATACATAACGGCGAATAGCTCGGTTTACTAGGTAAAGAAAATAACCAATTCCTACAACCCATTCCGCAATAATTTTATCCTACTTAGTACACACTTCAAACTCAAAAATGCGGTCTATAGGAAGTGCTTTTGAAGTGCGCATTTGGTCAAACAAAGGAAGTGGTAATGCATTAGGAGAAAAGTGGTCCAATATCCGCTTCGGCTTTTTGTTCAAGAACGCTTTGTGTAGTAAAATTTTACAAGACTCAAAGCCGACGGGATAATGGCTTTCAGAAATGGTAAGTGTTTATGGAGCGTTTTAAAGATATCATGGTGTTTTGAGGAGCTGAGGAATATTAATGAATATGAATATTATGTTGAATAGAGTTGGAACTGGTGAATTCGTTCCGTGCTTCTTCTTTGATATTCTCCGTTTTTGAATTATTCTCTCATCCATTCTTCTCTGTTTAGTAATGCGGTTAGTTACAAGTAGACGGGTCATCTGCTAAGTGATTCGCCGTCCAAACACTAACAGAAACTGAGACTGTGTTTTTTTATATTCAATAAATTAGTGTTTAACCACATGATTACACACTAATTTAGCAAAAGCCTATTCACTCTTGATTTGAAGACGTTTACATTGTTATCGAACGGGAACACCGACGCGGGTAATTTATTCCAGTTCTTCGCGGTTCGCATGATCAAAGAAGTCGCAAAGCGAGACGTTCGTTCTATTACCATCGTGTTATTTGAAGAAAATAATAATTTATTATTTGTCTTTATTACTTTTCTTTGATAGTCTTAATTAATACGCACTGCGAATATGCATGGCGCCATTTGTCACAACCACTCAGCTTAAGGACCGTGCTGATAATCAGCGACCGTGGCTTGCTACGGCCATTGTTGAGGACAATCCATTTGCGTCGGTATTTTACTGGCAACAATTTATGTTATATATTATTACCTACATATAATTATGTTGTGTTATTTATGTTGCATTTGTATTATTTGATATTATTATGTCCTGTATTTTATTTTATATATTGTATAATAGTATTATAAAATTATTACTATTCTACACTAATATTATAAAAAGGAAAGGTTTGATTGTTTGTTTGTTTGAATTGAATAGGCTCCGAAACTACTGGACCGATTTAAAAAATCTTTTACCATTAGAATCTTACATTATCGCTGATGAACATAGGCTATATTTATTGCGAGAAAAAATAGGGATCCGCGTGAAAACTTCGATAATATAACCCAACGTGTGAAAAAAATCCAAAGATAAGCTTTAAGTCGCGTACGCTGTGGAAATTATTGACAATAGAGCAACGTGATGTACTACAGTTTTATAGAGGACATCAATATCTACAAATAAATCCATGATAGTGTATGTCTAACTCTAAGAGTTATGTCACAATAACTACTTTTTTTGGTAACTGGTTCTTCCGAAGTGAAGCGAGGGCAGTTTCTGGTATTTTATATAAATGTATATTGTTGCGGTGAGTTCTGACAGAATAATTAATATTTTCTTTCTTTTTTTCTTATAGACCCGAAAGCGTGACACAGAGGATGAATTAATAGCATGGCTGATACTACTGGAATCAAGTACGGCACCAACTGACTCCAGGAACAGGACAAGATACCGTTACAGGTCAAGTGACAGAAGAATCATAAGAGGGCGGATGACTCAGGGATGGGGGAAAAAAACCAAATAATTTTCCTTTTTAACTGAATTCAAAAAGAGAAAAAGTTCTCAATCGCTCTCAAATTCAGAATTTTTTACCTAGTACACTAATATTGTGCAATTTTTGTTTAAAATGTAGTCCTTGTTCTTTAGTTCCATTTTATTTTGAGCGACATCAGACGAGTAGTTTTTTAATTAACCTATATAATATGTATTTGATTTGATTTGACAAAACAAGTTCTTATTTTATATCTATTTTAAGAAACTTGAAGTTTTTTTAATAATAAATAATAAAAAAATATTTTTTTTGTTGTATTCACTGTTTGCGTGTTCGGCACAAAATAGCTGTTGAAGTCTCAGCATTTTTATATAACCTACTGGACAATACTGTACTTCAAATACAAAATTTCAGCTTCTTAAATGTTTAGAATAAACTGGCCTGAAAAATACGAAGTGAAAGGTATAAAGCACATTTTAAAGATTAGTCTAAAGATTTCTTTATGTAAATCATTTGAAAAGGCAAGAAGACAATTTCTTAGCTTATTTTCCTTTTGTAATTTCATGTCAGTACTTTTAGAGTCGACGACATATTGAAATTAAAATATTTTGACTTCAGTAAACTATGTTAGAAGCGTTTATAGCCCGATGGCTTGTTTTGATTGTAAGCTATCTTAAAAGTTGGTAAACTTCTTGAAATTTCTTTAAGCCAGATCAGAGCATAAAAATTTTCGATACTTGGGTTGGCGATTGGTTGGCTAATGCCAATTCACATGGAGAAGTGTGATGGAGTATAATTACTATAGGCCTTTTTTATATGTGTAAGACAGCTCCAGGTCCAGACTTGAAGGATTTAGTCAATTCAAAAGCATACAGATATTAGGTACATAGCATTATTACTTCTCTTATTACAAAGTGTTCAAGTCTGATAATTTTAAATTAGCTAATGTCTTACAACTTTAAATATTTTTTTTACAGTCTAGAATCATTCCCAAAACAGTCGTGTTGGGTTCCCAGTCTAAAATAAAATATCACCACTCGGCCTCATTCCCACCGACCAAATGATCCTTTGTTCTTTGTTTTTCATTAACAATACTTAGATTTATTCGAACTTGAACCATACGAGATCGTATTACAAGCACGCTGTTGGAAAGCAATTGTTGGAAATAAAGTCCAAATTGTTCTCTATGGTTTACAAATATACAATATGTACATACATATGTTACCTCAGAACTTTTTACCGAGTTGACATACTGAGCGACATCTGATGATTAGTCCACTCCAAAGAGATAACTCCAAAGAGTTATTTCTTCTTTTAACATTTTGTATTTGGTTTTTTACCTCATAACTTTCTACTCGGAGTACCGTTTTAAATATATAAATAACTAGCTTTTTCCTACGACTACCTCCAGATCGCACCTCCCCTCTTTAACCCCTACAGTTAACACCATATGTAGTATATAAATACATGTACATATATGTATGTTATATCTTCGATAGTGACAACTTCCATGCTGAATTTCATACACCATTTCAAGCAATTTTTGCGATAAAAAATAGGCTAGGTTTTTTCGTAATTTCTTCTTCATGTGTACCAAGTTTCATTAGTTCTGTAAGGCAAGAAAAAATATGAATAGACACAGTTAATTTCATCCTTCTCCTAAAATGACATATAAATTAGCAACGGTCTAAGTTAAAATGAAAAAATCAATTAAAAATTATGTTACTCAAATCTACTTAGTCCTGACCCTCGAGTTTCGTTACCGTATGAAAATGAAAATGTATTTTTTCTAGCAACCAATATTTCTCTTGAAGAACACTTCATAAGTAACGATCACAGAGATTATGAAGATGTATAAAAGTCGTGTCGTAATCGTAAAGCTTAAACTATAAAGCCGCACCTGAAACGTGATAAGAAAAAAACAAAAAGTAGGCTTTACGTGTATAGCTTAGGGCGGGCGGTTCTTTTACCACATGTCAAAGTTTAGTGGCCTCGCAAATGTATCACGCCCCAGGGCGATGAAAACATACGATACGTATTTCTGAGCAGTAACGTCGCTTTGATAGCATTAAGTTTGAACGCTGGTCGAAGGGGAGGTTCAAATCCTGTGCTGACCTCTAACTCCTTGAAGTTATATCCGTATCAGAAGTTGGTTATCACTTGCTACAGCTAAGGAAAATCATCGTGAAGAAACTTAAATTCCTTAGAGTACTCCAGACAATCCTTTAGGCTGTGAGTGGAGTCTATCAATCCGTACTTGGTGTTGGACTATGGCCTGTATCCCTCACAATGCAAGAAGAGACTTAAGCCCTTATCAAGGGACACTTATGGATTGCTATTATAAAGATTAACGCCGCTTTACTTATTAACTTCGTGACACACATTGCCATCTCGTGTTAAACGTCATTAATGTTATATATCTGTAACGTATTGTTTTCTGTACGTTGAAGTTAGGAATAGAACCCAAAACAATAATTTGTAGCATTTGCCGTTTTTATATACCTATATATAATACTAGCTTTCGCCCGTGACTTCGTTCGCGTGGAACATTGGGTTAACCCGCGACTTCGTTTCTGTCATACATGTTTTTTGCGAAACATTAAACGTTTACGCAGCGCACGCAGCGAAAGCCCACAACAGGAAAAAAATCCCCCGATTTTGAAACATTCTTCATTGGTGCTCCGCTCATATTAGTCTTAGCGTAATGACATATAGCCTATAGATTTTCTCGATAAATGGGCTATCTAACACTGAAAGAATTATTCAAATCAGACCAGTAGTTCCTGAGATAAGCGCGTTCAAGCAAACAAACTGCAGTTTTATAATATTAATATGGTTTAGTAGGATACATTCTTGAGCCGTACCGCCCCTGATATACTCCCGTGTGTTTTTCATGTTGTACGTCATCGAGTACCCAGTAGCTGTAGCAACATCGCGATTAAACTTATTACTTCTTATTCATTTCACAGATGTTCCCAGAAAATTGAATTTATTTCATGTTTCATATTTTCACTTTCCAATTTTGAAACAGGTGCAGAGCATTAGGTGATCGGCAAGGAAGTAATTCTAGTAGCCTTAGGAATTAGTATACATAATATAATATATAAAAAAATATATAGATTCTACTTGACAGCGACAAACACCAACACAAAATGTGTGCTGTATACTGCAAAAGTAGTCTTTATAAACACAGTGTATTTGGAATGGCACCGCTCATCTATAATAAATTACCTTATTCTATTCGTACCACCGTTAACGTCCAGACATCTAAAAAGAGATTACAAATATTTTAAAAAAATAAATGCTACTCTTCTCTAAATGCTTACTTAGACGACAATTATATAACATAAGAAATTGTAATAGGACCTTTGACTGTATAATTTTAATGTTATTGTGTTTGTTTCTGATGTAATTTCTGTGTATTTTGAAATTTTATACTTTAATTTTTTACTTTTATTTTTTATTTAATTTGTATGCCAGCTATGGCGGAAATACTATCCCGCAATAATTATGTAACACCAATTTTAGTATTCCACAATAAAAACGAATTGATTTGATTTGATTTGATTTGATTTGATTTGATTTGATCTGATCTGATCCGATCTGATTTGATATGATTTGATTTGACTTTAATTAATGACACGACGCACTCCAGCCATCCTTACACCGTGGACAATGGACATACCTCCGGTACAGACGACACGCTACGCCTCGTCCTTTGCATCGCTTACTGGGAAGGATTGGAATAAATTACCAGCGTCTGTGTAATGTAGGTGTCTTCAAGATAAGTGTAAATAGACTTCTTCTAAATTAATACACTTTACCATCTGAGAATACATCGCCATTATCATCAGATGGGATTGTGGTTGGTCCTTGAGCATTAATTTACAATAAGCAAAAAATCAAAATACTGATCAGATGCGTTCATAGCCCATCGTCTTGTGACGATTTTAGGTGATCAGAAAGGTTAAGCAACAGGTGCAGTCGGTAGGAGTTGGGTGACCGCTAGTGGCAAAAAATTCATGAGCGTTCCCGTGCTTCGGACACGTAAAGCCGTCCCGTTGTTATTGTTAAGTTATGTTTGGTTCCTTGGGGTGCATGAAACCTTTCGACATTTGTGTTGGCAACCCTGGAGGGGTAAGTAGCCTGTACACGTTGTATCCTGTAGCCTGTTTGCCTGTAGCCTGTTTGCCTGTAGCCTGTTTGCCTGTAGCCTGTTTGCCTGTAGCCTGTTTGCCTGTAGCCTGTAGCCTTGTTGACATTGTAGCCTGGTAAAGTATGCTCCAGTCTTCAGTACGAGGAGAGACCCGTGCTCAACAGTGGGCCATCGTTTGAAGCTAAAACCAACATGACTAACATACATGTACTGCTATTAATTAAAAGCGTTTACTATAACCGCGCTGCATTTACGTCTAGATTGTATTTTCTTTAGCATGGGTCGGCAACCTTTCTTTTATTAGTGCCACAAATGTTATAGGAACATTGGTGCGGGCCAAATTTTATGTCATAAACACTTTTTGTAGTTTCAATCATATTTCCTGTTGTTTTTACTTTAATGGGTGTAATTTTAAATAAATCTATAGTTACTGAGATCTTTGAGGTTGTACTTGATATGGGTTGATATTAAGATCATCTTTGATCATCGGTCCGCACGGCAGTGGATTACGGGTATATGCGGCCCGGGGACTGCAGGTTGCCGACCACTGTTCTAAGGTTTACACTAGACGTGATGAAACCACACATTTGGTTAGAGCTATGTTTATCTCGTGTTTATATTGTGTACATAACAATGCTTGTCAAAACACAATATACTGCGTCCATTAATAACATGTAGCCCATACATATTTAACATTGCAAACCACAACAATCCCACAGCTGGGCTTTGGTTTTATCTCATAATATATAATCATTTTTTTTTAATTCAATAACTTGACTACAAAACCACTTGATCGTAAGTTGCGATATAGTCTTTGATGGTGAAGTGCACTAACTCAATAAAAACCTATTCACTCTTGATTTGAAGACATTAAGTCTATAATCAATGGGGTATACCGACGTGGGCAACTTATTCCAATATAGTTACCACGCTGGCCAAGTGCAAATTCGTAGACTTCACACAACTTCGAGACGGGGGATCTCTTAGGTTTCCTCAAGATGTTTCCTTCGCTTAGCAAGCGATACAAAAATTCTGATACGCACATACTTCTGAAAACCAGAAGTGCAAGTTTTGAATCCAAGACTTCCCGTTCAAGAGTATAAGTTATAAATATCGTCAACTTAGGCTAAAGCATCCACATTAAAGAGGTTTTCCGGGATACAAAGTATTCAATAGCCTTGGTCTATAAATGGATTATCCAACCCAAAAATTTTTTTGAAGTTATATTTCTTTTGGTGCGTTAGGGAAAATTACGAGGGTATATTTTTACGATGCGCACGCAGACCGTGACAAAATAACCACCTTTAAGCTAGTCAATATATATTTTTTTTCTATTTTTACATACTAATTTTATCAAAGATTAGAAAGATTTTTATTTTTACGCCTTAGAGGTTTAACTTATTATGTGCGCGCATAATTACGTACACTTTTTAATTCGGACTAGCGCGTTCAAACTCCTCAAAGTCAAAATTCATTTATTCACGTTGTTATTAAAAAACACTTATGAACACCAACATTTTTTCTTAATTTACCACCGTTTTGGAAAAGTGCTATTTTGAGGATAAGAAGCACCAAAACTCCTCAGCACATCAATTAGTGAGCACTTATTACACAAAATATACAAAGTACAATAACCTCAGCTAGATATAATCTACGCCATATTTTTTTAACGAGTTATGTGACTGTGTTCCTTAACACAAAAGCAAAGGCTTTCTAATCAAAAAGCTGATATATTATTCACGGACCATTCTCCAAGAGTACAAAACCAGGAATTTCATTAAAACTCCGGTCACGCACTCCGTCCATCTTCCTAATGCGATCGCCATGAATCCAGGCCCAGTTTTTTGGGTATTCAATATGAAAATTAGTTTCATTTTCCACTCATTTACATACTTTTCGTTGGAGGTAACAGAATATTAGGACATGTCAGAATGGCAGATAATTATTACTTTTGTAGAACGATAATTTTAAAAAGTAGGGACGATTCATTTGAAGTCGTAAAAGCGTAATTCATTTAAAAACGTCGAAGTTGATAAATAATAAAAGTAGATAAATTAAATATATTTAAAAATACAAGCTTTAATTGTAGATTCATAAAAAGAAACATACAAAATTTCATAACTGTATTGTTAACCGTTGAAGAGTTCCCTTGTCTGGAGCCAATCTTGGACGTCGTATCAGGTCATGATTGTCATAAAAATGCATTGTCATCAAAATGAAAACTTTATGCTAAATTTCAGCTCTGTAGTGTAAGAGGAAGTGGGTCTAATTACGCTTGCAAGATTTGACCTCTAACAAACAAATATACTAACATACTAATATACAAACATACACTGCAAGTTAAATAAAAGCTTGTGAAAATGTACTACATCTATTATAATCTACTTTATCACTAAAAAACCGAGTTCAAATGATTTCTACAACTAATAAACAAATAACATTGTTGTCAACATAGTACTTGCAAATTAAATACGTGTTAAGCATACGAGTAACTAAAAAATGACTCGTCAGATGTAGCTCAAAGTTAGATGTGACTACGTGACTAGTAGTAATTTTCGGTTAAAAAACAACACTCTGTACACCCAAAAAAATTATAAACTTTTTTATTTGAAAGTGTGTGCTGGTTAAACCAAGTTTCACATGTTGTTATGCTACCTGAAGGTCTCCGAGATGGCATAACGAGTGCCATCTAACGATAAAAACCGACACCAACGTGCCCTCCGAAGCACACTCATGAAATTTTTCCTACTATCGGTAACTTTTTTCAAAATATCTTAAAATAGAAACAAGTACCTACCCTTCATCGTTCTTTTAACAATTCTATCGGTCGTTAATATCTTTTGATATTAAAATGCTCGTATAAAATTTCCTGTATTGTAACATTGCAGATAATGTACACAAAACAGTACTTTGAGCTATACTATTTAAAAGTAACTGAGTACTTTTACGTTAATTATTAAACTTTTAATTAACCTTGCCCATACTAAACCCATCTCGCTTCCTAATATATTACTACAGTAATGCACGGAGTAGTGTTGGGATGACCTCAAACGATAATTGAAGTAAAAAGTTCCATAGACGTGTTGAGCATTTTTTGGACTGGATGGGACTAAACTATTGAACTTGCTAGCTATTACCGTAGCCTACACCTACTACTAACGCTATCTATGAAGCATTCAGGGAACTAAATTGCATGTTGTAATTTTTTGAGATGGGAAATAAATGTTGAATTTGCGACGAAACCTTCGCATATAATGTATGTGCGTATATTGTGTATGTGCGTGTGTAATCAGATACATATGCAAAAATAAATATTTAAAGATATTTCATGCACAATAAAATGTTTTCTGACGATTCAAAAAATACTTACTACAGTACACGTAAAACGAACAGTTCGAGTTTTCACTTCTGTCGACTGGAGTGCCACAGTATTGTGCTTTTTTTTTAAATATAATGCCAATGTACATTTCATTATTTTCGTACTCAATTTTTCTATACTTAAACATATTATATTCTTTTTTAGTGCTAAAAAGTAATCTACTTATATACTTTCACGTTAAATTTATCCTTGTTCAATTTTTTATTCGGTTCCATTCAGTTTTTTAATCCGGAAAGCGTAACAGATAGACAAGAGTCGCTTTCGCATTAAGGACAATGCATAATTTAATTACGAGTATACACTCTTATTGATCATCGTGAATAATGAAAACCGTAATTATAACCTTTAGTGATTTAAAATTCACTGGTAAAATAAAATCATAATTAATATTTTTGCCTAAGTCTAATGCTTGAATAATATCGATACTGTCGATATAATTAATCACATCATTATAGTATAGATAACAGACAATACATCCCTATTTAAAGCAACGCACGAGATTCCAGCGAAGCCAACGAATGTACAGTTAGGTACGTAACAGAAGCACGACTTGTGTCTACGTTTGTTTTCGATTGTACTTGTCAGGGTTGTCTACTTCAAGCAATTATTTAAGTTTTACACGAACGTTCACAAATTATTATTGCAACTTATAGCTATTGAAACATGGACCACGCTGGTCAATTGCAGTTTGTAAACTTCATACACCTTAACTATAACGGGAAATCTCGAAAGATTTCATCACAATGTTTTCATTCACTTAAGCAAGTCATACTTAAATTAATGTAGGAACATACTCGTAGATGACGCTTTAAAATAATTACGTACAGGATTCAAACTTTTTGGGAGACCCTCGTTAAAACTGCTAGACATGTATTAAAAAAGTTGTCTGGTATAAAATGATATTCAGCATTAAAATCGTTGAAGGCGACTTTATGCCGATATTTCCCTTAGAGATTAGTCGCATTTGCAAACCAGACAGTCGTTCATGACGCTTTAACCATTTTGGACGAATGACCAAACTTTTTTAGCAATAGGTACCGTGACAATTGTCTCTCAGGTCGTTTGTCCACCGCGTCGTCACCGGCCAATCATCGGAATGAGATGACGGCTCTGAAGTGTTCTTGCTGGCGTGCCTACGAGTTTTTTTCCACCGCGGCGGCGGAGTCGTTCTCGGTGACAGCCCGGTGACAGCGCGGTGGACAAATTTGTATATTAACGTAAATTGGCAAAGAGCATACCGATTATATCGCAATCGGGTTTTTAGTTTTTTAATTACATTGTTTGTTTCATTGTACTTTTAATATCGGCTATTTTATAGGCAATTAAAAATACTAGCTTTTTCACGTCTCCGTTATTGTCGAAAGTATTTTAACCCCTATTTTATTCTCCTACATGCTGCAATTTCGAAAACTCTAAAAAAACATTTTTTAATTTTTTACCAAGTGTATCTCTTTAAATTTTGAAGTTTATTTCTTCTATAATGACAAACTTTTATCCTCAATTTCAACCCCTAAAAGACTTTTTGCGCGATAAATACTTAGTGTGATTTAAAAGATTCACAGATTGGGGTAAGATGGGCGTCGGACTAATTTGTACTGAGATTAACTAATTAGTAATTGAATGATGTTTTATATCGTTATTATTACTTCCTACTAATATAATATATATGCGAAAGTTTGTGAGCAGAGATGGATAGATGTCTGTTACTCCTTCACACAAAAACTACTAAACTTATCTGAGGGAAATTTGGCACTGAGATAGATTAAGGCATGCAATAACATAGGCTACTTGTTATCAACGAATTTATCACGCGAGTGAAACCGCAGACGAAAACTAGGTCATTTATGTTTCGTGAAGTGCCAACCCTAATCGAACTGCGTATGAATGCATTGAATTCAAGTCCAAGTTTGGAATGCACATAGAACGGATGATTGGTATTCAACTGGTAACATTGCATTGCGTATAGTTTTGTTTAGTACTGCCAATATCGCTTTTGTGTATATAAAATAAGACACTAGATCTACCCGTGGCTTCGCTCGTGTCATGTACACCGCCGTGTCATGACAGGCCGGTTGGTTTAGTGGTTAGTGAACCTGACTACTACACCGGAGGTCGTGGGTTCGAATCCCATCCAGATCAAACTTTTCTGTGATGAGCAGGAATGTTTGTTCTGTGTGTCTGGGTGTGTAATAGAAATATCTATTT
>DWJZ01006678.1:0-12799 GCA_018249125.1 Asbolis capucinus
GAGTTTGCAAAACTCAAAGGTGTGTGAAGTCTGCCAATCCGCACTTGGCCAGCGTGGTGGACTATGGCCTTCTCATTGAGAGAAGAGACCCGTGCTCAATAGTGGGCCGTGATGGGTTGACGTGATGATGATGACTGCTTTCTTTCTTTTCCTTCTTCCTCTTCCTAGCTGGCAACACTTGTGACACCATAGCGCGTTATTACCAGTGTGGTGACGGTGTTTACTTACCATCAGGTAACTCGTCTGCTCGTTTGCCTTGTCAAAGTCAATATATTTTATTTCATCATAGGAACATCGAACATCGAAAATTCCTATCTACAGGTCATTTTAGGCTTTGCTAGAATATTACAATATTCCTTAGCCTAAGTAACCTAGTGTAGGCCAGAAGAAAAAATTACAACTATAAAATTATTTATATCTATAAAATTACAACTACGAACGCGAGACAAAAATCGCGTGCGCTGAAATCATAGCAGTTACTCTTGAATTAGTTACAATAAAAGCTAGCACAGCCATTTCTATTGCCTTAGGTATGCTTGTGCTTCTTGGAGCAGTTTACAGCAGCAGAACAGGTGTAATTTCCCTGTATTAGGTGGGAGTTTGTTCTAAATATGTTAAGAGTGGGACGATGTTATTATTAACAAGATATATGTATAAGAATACCAGAAAGAAGAAGAAGTAAAACATTTATTCCACAATAATAGCTTCAACAGCCTTAGCAATCTATGATTTTATACTCGATTCATCGTGGACTGTATACATTATGCTATGAGAAACTGGAACTGGGTCGAAATATCGACGCAAAATATAAATATCGTGAGTTAACATAGCATAAAGCCTTAACAATCATAGCTTATTTATGTACATATATATCACATAACTAAAGTACCTAAGAACGATATTTGATAGGCCATAGCCTCAAGCTGATATAGCTGCGGGTGGGTCGGGCGTCGCCAGGGACACGGCGCGACTGCTCCGGCGTGCGAACTGGCACAGCTGCGCGTATAATCTTGGTATTGCTAGTAATTAATGGTATTCTCTGGATTCGGTACACTTGTGTCATTAAATTGATTAATGCCCTATTTAATGGCCAGTCTTGTTTTGCTTCAGAAAATCCGTTTCCTCTGCTTCAAATATAATCCTTTTCCGTTTGTCAGATCAATTATGTACTTAGTTTTATGATTGTATGGTTAGGTTATGATCTTAGTTTTTTATTGCGACTACGTCTCTCCCATTCTTCGCTCTTCCGCCCCCTACAAAATAGCCCCACCTCCCCTTTTCAATCCTCACAGTCAACACCACATCTTGTGCATGAATTCAAATATTTTTTGCGAACAAAAGTACTCTTGTGTTTCCTCGAGCTCTATTCTACCCATGTTCTAATTTTCATCTCGGTACAGTAGGTTAGGCGCGAAAAGGTAATAGACAGACAGACGAGTTACTTTCGGTTTTATAATATTAGTTAGAATCAGTGGACGTCCATTGGATTCAAAAGGCTCAGGACCGGTCAGAGTGGCATAATTTAGGAGATGCTTATGTCCAACAGTGGACGTATAAACTGGTGAAAGGTGGTTTATATGCCAAGTTTGTATGAATTTATTTAGTCATTAACCTCGAAAAGCATCCATACTTAATTTTATTTCACACCAGCTGTACCCGGGGCGTATTGTCACGCATCTACTCCTCAACCATGTGTCCAATCGATATAATTTTAGAACTAAAACATATTCCAGAGAATTCTGGATAAAGTTGCTAAATACATCAGTGCTCTATCTCCTACCATTCCAGAGTCTATAGAGGACAGACAAACAATCATTGAATTTTATATATATAGATTATACAGGGATCGATCCATTGTTCTGAAGCAAGTATTTCTAGATGTTGACCCAATTTGAAAGTTATAAATAAACAAAACATCATACGGATTGAACCTGTTTTGTTTTCACAATTTAAATTAATAGAGACAAACATAAAATAAAAAATATGTACTGCTGCAGAGGCAATGTTGCCATACAAAACGTGAAAACTTGAAACATTGGTATCAGTTCAAACAAGACCAAGATCCATGACTTAATTCCTCCATTCCCATCATCGAACGAGCCGACGCACGGCGGGTATCCATCGCTTCGTCGCAAATGTCGCCCTAGTACGACAGACGCGCTTCTCTTCTCGTCTTTTATCACCCATACCGCGAGGAACTGGAATAATTTGCCCGCGTCGTTATTAACCGTTCGATATATGTCTTCAAGTCAAGAGTGAACAGACTTCTACTAAGTTAGAGCGCTTTACCATCGAAGACTTCATCGCCACTTACCATCATGGTCAAGCGCCAACTTATTTATGGTAAAAAAACCTGAGTTGAAATATCTGCGCGAAAAAGGTATGTCGTGAGTATTCGTAATATAGCATAATGTCGAGGATGAATCGAGTTTATAATCATATATTCATTTGGTGGACATGATTCATGGAAAGATAATTATATTTTTTACGTAAAAGCCTCAGCACCAAGCAGGCAGCCGGCTTCTTCGTCGTAAGAGCCGTTGGGGTCGAGGCTACTCCAACACGTCAAAAATGTGTATTCTAACAAGTTCTCTGACAAAACAACGCACTTCAATGCACGTTCATCAAAATATACGACCGTCCCATCTTCCGCAGCGGTCCCTCGGAATTCGGTAGCGAAAATAGGCATTGTCGCCAGATCCCATTTACTAAGTAAATAAAAATTGAAGCAGTTTGTACGGAGATGCGCATACGTGATGACTCGTCGAGATTGAGATAAGCCTACGTTCCCTCGAGATGAACATCTTGTTCGGAAGTGCTGAGTTGATATCTTGTCGTAAAATAAATCTTGTCAGATTTGTTGTTTTTGTAGAAAATAAATGAGAAAATCTAAATATAATGTCAGACGATGACGAAATTGTCGAGCTTGAAGACCATTGGGCAATGGACGTTAGTCTTGAAGATATGACAATTGAAGACATGATCAAAGTTCTTTGGTAAACGGCGAACAACCTCCTATCTAGATTGGTTTTTTACTTAAAGCAATTAATGCTTGATAACAATCTCACCTGATTCTAATCGACGATGGAGTGCAGGATTTTAAGTGCAGTAATTTAGAGAAAGCAGCTTTAATAATTTATTTAAAAAAAGTGAACGATGCCTGAGTTTAAAACTTTGGTGTTCGTGCAAATGATTCTAAATCTCTATGTATTAAACTCGCAGATGAAATCACTCTGGAACTCGAACTGAAACCATAACGAGCACTGACATCAAAGTAAGGTTCGTCGGTTTGTAAAGATGATGCTGGCTGTTTTAATATAGATATATTCGGTTACGCGGTTGATCAAACTGAAGAAGAATCTAGAATATAGATGGTAGGTACTCCATGTCTATAGGATGCTGTTTCTGCTTGCCATGTACGTAATATGTACTAAATAAATTAGAATCAGATAATTGCTGAAAGCGTTTGCAAATCTAAATTCATTGTATTACTAAAGTAATACTCAAATTGACGATTATATAGAATTAGAATTAAATTCTACAGATTAACGTTCGAGGGGAAAAAAGTTTATTGAATAAAAGGGTGTTGAATAAATTAAAACTATAAATCTGTTTTTCCTTTTCAATATAATCTCCTTTGAGCTGAATACATTTGTTAAATTAACTTTTTTAAACAATCGTAAAAATATTTTTTTATATTTTGCTTCAAAATAAACCAAAATTGACTCATCCATCTCATTGTCGTCCTCATTGATAATTTGTTTCCCCTGAGGGTCTTCTTTTAAATTGGGGAACTAATAAAACTCATTAGGGGCTGGATCTGGACTGTAGGGTGGGTGGCCAAGTGATTCGAAGCCTTGCTTGTAAACCATGCGCGTTGTCTTGCAAGAGCAACACAGCACAACTGCCTCTGGTCAATATTCCTCGACGTCGTCCTTGACCGGTCTCCTTTAATTTTTCTAATGTGGTTGCGTAGTATTCCCCAGTTATGTTCCTTTCCTTTTTTTTGTAAGCAATGAGTAATATTCCCCCACAATCCTAAAAAATAGTAGCCATCAACTTTTTAGCCGACCTCGACACTTTGAACTTCTTTGGCAGCGTTGTCCCCTTTTTATGCCATTGCATGGGCTTGTAAACCATTGATTTACTAGGGCAGTGTTACTTATACCCATAAACGGTTTCCATTTCATACAAAATGGTCTGAGCGTTTTTTCCTTGCTTGGTATGGAACTTTATCACAGCACGGTGTTCAATTTTCTTCATAGTTTCGGTTTTCTTTCGGATTGACTTGCTTAATAGGCAACTGTATCTCTAGTTCCGCCTCTGGTATTTCTAAATTTTAATCATAGGCGTATTATTTAAATTGATATTTAATGACTGCCGCTGATACATCGTGATATTGCATTGTGTCCGAACAAAATTGGTTTCTAATGAAATTAAATTATATTCGAAAAATCGGTGACGTAAGCTTAAAATTGTACGTTTTATTGTCACTATCTATGTGAAATCTTTTGCTTATAAAGTATAATACAATGATAGTGATTCTCTCAACCTTTATTGTGTGTATAATCAGGTTTCTCTGCGAACATTAATTATTATAGTATTCCATCTTATCTTAATTCTCAGCTCTCACGTCAAGTTCCAGCACCCTTTCGTTATTGCACCTTTTGTTTGTCTTGGCTCCTACATCCATATTATTTATACTGTGAACGAGATCTCATTGAAGGTATTCCAACAAAAATACTGGCAAGAGAGACGTTTCCATGCCGCCAGTGATGAAATCCTCATTTTCTGATCAGCTGACTTCTTGGCAGTTTAAATATTAGTGATTCTGGATGATTTTTGTCATTCTACATTTACAAATGTTTTGACGTTCAAGTTATACATTTATCTTGTTAATAATGTGAAGCCCATTTGGCTAGCTAGCCGCCAAACTGTGTCGTGTTCCGGCTGGAGGCTTGCGAGCTAGTTCTTCTGTCTTAACACTTTAGGGATGTCTTTGGTGTTTTTGACGTTCATTCGACTGTGACCATGTTATTACCCATGTAGCCTCGTCTGTTCATTTTCCGAAGATTCCCAAAAATTCT
Organism: Asbolis capucinus; assembly: GCA_018249125.1. Lineage (NCBI taxonomy): Eukaryota > Metazoa > Arthropoda > Insecta > Lepidoptera > Hesperiidae > Asbolis > Asbolis capucinus. The sequence goes on from DWJZ01006678.1 coordinate 5,088, forward strand.
TTATGAATGTCAAGCAAAGTCAGTCCTTTTATTAGTAGTGACGAAAATAAATAACGGTTGGTGTCGACGAACGGATGAGCTGCTATATTTCGCTATATTCCCTCATACTATATCACGCTATTTCTGGACGCCTTTCATAACTGCTCCGGTTGGCGCCTGTCCAGGATGTTTTTATTTTTGTATGTGTATATTTTCACGGGAATATACATAAACGTTTTCATTTTCTAGATACAAATTGGCGTTAAGTCATTTGTTTGTAGCGGTTCCGGCGTCGTAACTAATGTCAAGTCAACGGGGCCAGATTCCTCAGATGAGCGAGACTTCTGTTTTTGGACTTTTTTTTGCAATTGTAGATATTTTTTCATCAATCTCATATAATTCGGTTTTAACGGTAAGAACAAATGGTTCTTCGAAAAATTTTAGTCCCTGTTATATCGTAGTTCTGACCAAAATCAAATACGGATTGGTTTCCTCACATTTTTCTTACGCTTATAACGTGGAAAATTAGAATTACATTAAGAGCAGGTGGCGTTGCTATTTTTAATTTCGATATGTCCTAAAATGACACGATCGCATTTAAAAAAAATTAAACTGACTGCTTTACCCAAAAACCCTTTAACTTCCAGTTTATCATGTTGATGATGTGGTTTTCTATAATTGGATTGCATGCAAGTGTCGCTCATATTATATTATAGTAACTGTTGTATAAGCATTCTGTTACAATTTCAAGTGCCTTGTGCCAGTTTGAGATATAAAGAGAGGCTTGTGACAGACAGACAGCGCTGTATCACGGCCTGCATGTCTGCGTGCCAGTGGGGCTCGGGGCTCGGGGCTCGGCGATGACATCAGGCAAACGAGACCGGTTCCCCACTAATGGACAAGCCATTGTGTAGTGTCGAGTGAAGCGTAAACTACATTGCATTATGCTGTATGTACGTGTGTGCGTGTTTGTGTGTGTGGGCTGCGAGTGGGTCGCGGGGCCCATTAAATGCCCACGGCACCCAAAACTTATCTCCGTGGAATTGCAAAATTCCAACCCTACCGGTGACCCTTTTCATTTCATTCGTAAACATAGTCGCTTGAATCCGACCTACTCCCAAAAGCCCTACAAACGCGGAGCGGGCGAGGTGACCCACACTAGTGTATCGTCACGCACACTTGTAGCTAGGGTTGTCAAATCCTTGTATAATAAATAAAGAATATTTCAATCTTAGAAGGAAAATCAACAGTATTTAAGATATGAGAACAGTAGATTTTTTTTACCATTTGAAGACATGCTATTTGAATCTTAGAAAGCAAATGGACAGTATTTAGAATATAGGAACAGTATTTATTTTTTACGATTTTAAGACTTGCTTTTTAGTGCTTCTTGACGAACTCATCGGTTTACTTTTACTCTTAAAAGCCTCATAAGTCGCACAACAAACAAAACTGAAATTGAAATACATATATGTGGTGGTCATTTTATATGGATTTTGGTAGTTACCATGAAAATTATGCTGAAAATGGTATTTTGAATAGTTTTTCTAACGGTAAACAGTATAATTTAGTCAAAAATAATATCATTCCCAACGGTATCAAATCAAAAATTAATTTCAACGTAGCTATTAACAATACATTAATGAACGTCATAATTTTTAAACCACTGTGCCGAAAAGGTGCTACAATGAAACCGTAAGTTATTTCATAGTTGGCAACCCTAGCTGCGACCCACACTAGTGTATCGTCACACACACAATCTCGTACGTGCGCTGGCTGAATTTAGCCGCGCCACGTTGGCCCCCACGTGTGCGACGAGCGCCGAATAATAATAAAAAGTAAACCGCATCGAGCTACAGTTATAAAGCTCCCCCCACGACCCCCTCCCGCGGCAACCTTGGCCTTCCCCCCTCCCCGCGGGGACGCGCCACAGAACCGACAGTGAATAGAAAGGTTTTTAATTTTTTTTGTCACTTTGAAGTTCTAGTCTGTTCTGATATTTAATATTCTTTATGTTGTGTTCATATTAATACTAATAATATGTTACATAAAAAGTGTGTAAAGTGACACTTGTAACATAATTTTCCATTAAATAGTTATAAACGTTTATTATTATTTACAAGCTTTTATTTAACTTGCAATGTATGTTGGTATATTAGTAAGTTAGTATATTTTTGTTCAGGTCAAATCTTGTAAGCTTAATTAGACCCTCTTCCTCTTACATTATGGAGCTGAAATTTTGCACAGTGCTTCATTTCCGATAACAATGCATTTTTATGACAAGCATGACCTGATACTACGTTCAGGATTGGCTCCAGACAAGGGAACTCCTCAATTGTTAATAATACAGTTATAAAATTTCGTGTATTTCGTTGTATTATGGATCTATATTTTAAAGCTCATATTTTTAATAAATCTGGTTTAACTTTGTGATATATAATAACTTTTTACTGGGTACGCATTCTGATGATTATTTTCATAATCAAAAGCTTTGCTTTTTGCTAACGAAGACTTAGGGCACATAAAGTGAACGGATCCTGCTGTTATCGTTAGACGTCACGCCACGTTTCAGCCTTTTGGAGTTGCATAAAAACTTGCATTTGGGTTGACAGTCCAAACCACCAGTCCGCACTGGAGTACTATGATGCTGTAAGTTCTAGGCTTCCTTAGTAATGAGGAGACGCGTCAGAAGAGGCCTTAATGGGTTAAAGTCAAACGGAGCGACAAACTATGCCTGTAGTGTAAACGAATTTATTGACGACATTAAACGGTTGTAAAACCGTCGCCTTCCAGCTCCCGCTGAATGCTCATAAAAGCAAATGACTCGTGGGCTATAAAAACGAAATTTTCACACGTTTTCACCTCGACAAATCTACTGCCGGGAAGTGCTGGTGACATGATACGAAAGTACAAGTATTTTTTTATGTAGAATAAGTTACTGCTGGACATCGTTCCCACCTGATAGTAAGTGGCAATGATGTCTAAGATGTTCGACAACTTAACTTAGTAAATGGCTATTTACTCTTTTGTTGAACCATCAGCATAAAGAGCGGGAACAGGGAACAGCGCTTTGCGTCTTCTATTATCATGCGTACCACAAAGGACTGGAATAAGTTACCCGCGTCAGCGTTCCCGTTCGATTACAGTGTAAATGTCTTCAAATTAAGAGTGAATAGGCTTTTGCTGAATTAGTGCACCTCGCCACCCAGTCCAGGTCGCTACTTACCACCAGGCGAGATTGTGGTCATTTACTGAATATATAAAAAAAAACAAAAACCATCTGAAACCAAGTTTCGTAAGAGAAAATGGGATATTGCAAGAACAACCCGGTCAAACAATATACTAACATATGTACATACAGTGCAAGTTAAATGAAAGCTTGTAAAATCGCTCTTACCTCCTAAAAGCTTTCAACTTTTCTTCGCTTTCATGCCATAAAATTAAGCATCAAAAATTCTATCTTGTCCTGCCATCTCAAGCTCGCTGGCTCACACAGAATTTACGTCTAACAAGATTTTTCGTACCATGATAGTACATTATTATAATATTAATATTATAATATTAAATATTATAAACGCGATTTGAAATAATTTTCAATATGATTATCTATGTGTTTCAGAATGATAGTAGTTAATACAATTTTAAAATATCTGCATACACACATGTAAGTGGTACTCACGATTATTGTAATTTATACCAATATGTATCCACGGTCTACGAAACTGAATTATTGCTATTAATGACTGAAATAAATAACAATAATCGTGAGTACTCTTAACAGTAATCAATATTTATGACTGAAGTATATCACAATAATCGTAAGTACCCATAAAAGTTACCGTTATTTAAAGTTTATTATGATGAAAGTAAATCATAAATTTTACAATCTAAATCAGGGGTTGGCACCCGTCGTGCATCGGCCCGCGGTCCTCTACAGCCCGCATATTGTAGTTCGGTTCACGGTATTTACACGACGTTACTTGACGTTTTTTGTGATCCTCTCGACGATACCCTGTAGCCCGCACCAACATTCTTTTAATATTTATGGCCCTATAATAGGAAAAGGTTGCCGACCCATGATCTAAATGCAAACGAACCAGCACGGTGGAGCCCTGATTTTTATAAGACAGACGATTATTTGTTCTCGGGTCAAAAATATAAGGTTTTATTTCACCACCTGGGGCATACAGAGTCTGGGTATGAGTGTGTAACCGTCATATATGTATTTATAGACCAGTCCCGAGACATACACCTCCTGAGCACCGGATGTTCTCAAAGTCAGAGTCATCGGCCTTCTATTAATTAGAAGTAAAGAAAGCGGCCTTGTTAACTCTTGTAAACTCTCCTTCATTATTTAGGTCAGGGGTCGACAACCCATGACCCGCGCATGCGGCCCGTATGCAATTGCAGTGCGATCAAAATGTATTTACACTGCCCAACTTGAGTTTGTCTTAATCCTCCCGACGGCCATGATGAATATACGGCACCATTGTATAAGAATATTTCGGTATATCATTTGTGGTCCTTATACAAGAAAAGATTGCCGACCCGTGATTTAAGTTAATGACGTCTCCAACTAATCCTATTATTCCTGTAAGACGAAGCAGTAACATTTAGCGTGGCTAAGTTTTTTTAATACTTGTCAAATATTTAAAAAACGCTAAAATAAATATTTGTTTATTTCTTAATCAATGCATAAAAACAAAGCAGGTTTTCAACAATGACGGACTTCCGTACACACTTTCATCCTGTATTCCAACTCTTAATATTTTCCGACTAGAAGAATTCCTTTTTCAAACGTTTATCTACCTCGCTATAAAATTTTATCAAAAACGGTTAAGGCGTGAAAGTGTACAGAGATAATATGCGTAGGCATTTATTTCGTTAAAATTGAGATTTAGTTGTAAACACTTGAATAGCTTCAGCAGTGAATATTCAATATTCATAACAATTAATAGTCTTGAATAGTTAATTCAATTCAAGATCTTACATTCCAAAATATTCCGTTTGAAACACTATCAATTGTCTAATTGAACTATAGAGAATAACTCGAGTGCTGTTAATTTAATGTGATATTCAAGTTTGTGGTAGTATGAATACGAATATATTGTGTATGCCAGGGGTGAGCAACGCGCGGCCCGCGGACCGCATGCTGCCCTTTAAGCATTTAAAGATTTTTTTATGCTTAGAAGATCAAACACTGTGTCAAAGATAAAATAATACGAAATAAAAAAGCATTATGATACAAAAATTAAGCAAATATATAAAACCTTCACAGAGTAACTCTAAAACGTTAAGTAGATTTCATTAAGTAGAAATAATGATATTCTATGTGCGGCCCTCTGGCAAAAATCAAATTTAAAATTGGCCCTTTCATTCAAAAGGTTGCTCACCAATGATTGAGAGTTCAGTTTTGTATCAAAAAATGGCAAATTACATATTCTAAACGTAAATTTTTATTGAGTAAAAATGACGAAACAAAAAAAAATATGGAGGGAAATCAACGACAGAAAATAGTAAGTACGCATTAGAAGTTCTTAACAGTTACAATCTTATATAGTAAACAATAAGCAGAAGATTTTATACCACCCGATGGCCTCCAACATAGCTTAACGATAACATACAGGACCGCCGGATTTATGTGCACTCCAGAACACGAAGACGCGCACGAAATTATTCACCAACCTCTTACCGACCGCGCCCGCAGTTGCTTGACTTTTTCGATTGCGTACAATCGAAACAAACCGCCCTATGAGCCTCCACCAATACTCGGTGTAAATTCGATCTGGAATGTTTAATAACCGTTGCCTAGCAACCTGTGACAAGCAGGAGAATTAAACTTGTTGGTGGAGTTGTTGTTGGAGAATTAAATTGCTGTTTTATCAATTGTTAACTCTTTTGTACTAGTATATTTGTAAAATGTGTTAAAACAAAAATCAATAATTATGAAAGTATAAAACAAAATACTTAATAATACATTATTCAGGAAATTAACAACTATAGAGATAACGGAGGCAAAAACCTACCAAGTGAAACTAACAACTACAGAAATAAGGGCATCCAAAAGCTCCATTGTCTACACTTTGAAGAAGTATAAATGTGACATTGCACACCCATCACAATTATGTACCTTTTATCAGTCATATCATCATACATTTTTTCTTTATCTTCAAAACTTTGTAGAGTCAATCCAAGAAGTCTTTATCTTATCTTTTTATATCTAAATGTTGGGTTACATTATTCATGATACTATTGTATTATAAATATACAATGTTTAATTCAGTTAATTTTATAATGCACACTTAGTTAAATTGCGAGTCATAAGAAGATTTTAACATGTATTTTGAATGTTAATTCTCAGTAATATAGATTCAGGAATGTAACAGATGCAACAACATACATGTAAAAAAAACATTTTTCAAATGCTTAAGATCTATGAGGTACCTAAATGTAGTTCTATGTAATAGATAATATATCAAATTGTATAGTCAGTCCACTGTACAGCCCACTGAATTCAACAGACACACCTACATGAGTCATTCTATTGTCCAGAATTACTCCCAGTTCCATAACTAATCATCTTGTTAAAACTATATTTATATCATATGATAATATGTAGAGTTACTAAAATATAGTTGAATATAGGAATATAAAGTGAGTTATTTTAAATGGATTCATGTACCAATTGTATTACATTTCATTTAAATTATCACTATGAATTAATAAAGAACCAATTACTTACTAAGACTCGATTATCAACTTTATCTCCTCTTGATTCCATGCGAATTAAGGATTTATATAATATTTTCACATTTTTTCCTAGAACATTACTGATGCTCTCTAAAACAAATATTGGAAATCAGCACATTCTGATACTTCGTTCGCGACATACATATATAAACTTAAAATATATATAATTCTTAATGTAACATATACAAAAATCTGTTTAAAGGGACTTACCACTTAATTCGGAAGATATTTGCGTTTTTGTTGACATTTTTGTAATTTTCTTCAGTGTCATTACTACAGTGTACAGTTATTATTCCCACAGTAATTTATTTCCATAATCACTAACAGTTTTTGTAACCAAGTAAACAGTACGGGTTCTTTAATATTTTTGTGGTTTTACATTCATCATTAATAAATAGGTGATAAATACGGAGTGATAAAACCTATGAACCAATTTTCAGTTTTCACACACAGTTCTACACACAGAGATTTTGACATCAGCCTTCAGCCACCACAGAATAACCATATTCTTACTGGTCACCCCACAGACTTATTAAGTACATGTCTGTGGGTAAGCCATATTGTATCACTAGGGTCCGCCCGCAGCTTCGCCCGCGAGGTATGTTGATAAAAAGTAGTCTACGTGTTATTCCAGAGTATAATCTATCCCTTACCAAATTTCATCCAGTTCTATTCGGCGTTTTTGCGTGAAAGAGTAACAAACATTCATACATCCTCCCAAACTTTTGCATTTATAATATTAATAGGATGTCATTATTTCATAGGGAAAAGTTTTATGGACTAAACTCACACTAAGCTCAGGAACACAATATATTTTCTTCACAGAGTGAAAGGGAGATTAGTACAGGAGGATTCTTCGTTCCATTTTGGTCCCATGTTCCTTAAAACTATTCAATCATTAGTAGCTGAATCCGCTACTTCGTACGCGCAGGAATTATATCAGAGTACCCCCCTTTCCCGCGGGATTTCCGAAAAGATGTTTG
>DWJZ01006679.1:0-12799 GCA_018249125.1 Asbolis capucinus
ATATATGTATATGTTTATCATTTGTCTGATCACCGTAGCACAAGCTAACGCTTAGTATGGGTTCAGATGGCCGTGTGTGAGTTGTCCAAAGATATTTATTTATAAAAAAAAAAAACTTTACTTCTATACCTACAAAATAAGAGACTAGTAAGCCCAGCCAGATGATGGATGCAAACAAAGCAAAAATATGAATATACTGGCTGTGGAAGACGTTAATTTGACAGATGTACATTTATTCTCGTTGTGAATTAATGTTCACCATGCCACCTTTGTTAGTTCGTTTGTTAACGTCAAAATCGATTTGGTAATCGCTGTTTTCACAACTAAATTATAGTAAAATTGGGGTAATATACGTGCAGTTGAGTACTTTTAAATCAAATCAGAAATAAAAAAATACAAATCCCGTCTAAGATCTTTTCAATTGTTGTAGCAAAATAAGGGCAGTTACTTATTCAAAATTTATATAAAAAGGGCGAACGAGATAGTGAAGGTAGTTATAACAAAGCATTATTAAAGTTAGAATAGAAATTTTATTAAATTATTATAATATGAACAGAGAAATATACAAATCGAAGCTTTCTTTTGATATACACTACTATATGCAATCTGTACTAAAGTAATGATAACAAGTCAGTTATTTGGCATAATTTTGTTTTTAATGTCACTGCTACTTGGCACCGGCGCGGTTCAAAATAACGTAAAATAGGACGCGGATTCCGAACGTTGCACTACGGTCACACTGGAATTTCTTCTTACTTTATAAATGTTTACAAAAGAATAAACAGACTTCTATTCAGGCTTCAAGATTATAGTTCGATTGTTGGAAATCAGCCTAATGTAATCTTATCACTAGCTCAGTAAACACCAATCATTCACGTAACACAGCTTGATAACCGTGTGATTTGTTGTTGAAAGTCTTCAAACTATCTCCCACACGAAAAGGTTGCTTTGTCAAGGCTAAATTATTCGACGAGTATTATTGCCCCATAATATTGGTTCAGCCGCTTGACTTTTAATTACATATTTTTAAGCAACCGCTACTGCGCTATGCGTTTATAATGCGTTAATTAAGGCGTTAGCGAAATACATTATACAAACGTAGCCATTAATTTAGTGCGATATCTAACGCATTTAACGCGTATTTTAATGTAAGCCTCATCTTTTTATTATCTTAATGAGCATAGACGGGCAATACGGGAAGAATTATGCTTGGCAATAACCATAGCTTCTATAGTGTATCGACTATTGCCATTTAAATATTGACCCTAGATAATATTAATCTGAAATACTGTAAGTAGCGATAGCTTAGCGGACTGAACCCTGGTCTCCCAAATTCTGTATATCTTTCATAGTATTCAAAAATTATGTGCGTATTAAAAATGTATCAGAACTTGTTCCGGTGAAGGAAAACACCATGTCTAAGTATCTTGTAAAGTTCTCAAATCTGAAATCTAACAATCGCATTTGGTCCACATAGTAGACTATAGTCAGTGTGAGAGACGCAACCCTAGCAGTGGTATATTAACAGTTGCAGTAAAGCTACCTTGGCTTCAAAGAAGGACGCGTGGAAGTCAGGCGTGGTGCCGGCTACGGAAGCGAGATGGAGAGTTGTGTTGGCGGTATTGGTGAGCGTGACTGTCCTTGTGTGAGCCGCGGCCAGCGCCGCGCGGCCGAAGCCCAGCGCGGCCGGCCGCAGCCGTACGCCCTCTGCGTCGCTCTCCACGCCGCCTTCCGTGCCCCCCGTTAGCTCCCCGTTGCTATCTTTGCCCCATTCCTGTGGAAATGAAATTGGTGAAACCTAAACTTGTATGAGCGAACTCTTGAAGCCTTTTAGGATTGGATTGGCTCCTTGAATTCAGTAGCTTCTACTCATTAGGGACAGGTTCCCACTTATAATTGTTCCTATTGTTTAACTTTGCCGATCACTTTCGATCGTCACACGTCGCCGGGATATTAGCACTTCCCGAAATAATGTGGACAATTCTATGTAATCCGTGAAAATATAATAGATTTTGAATTAATTTTAATAAAATAAACACGTAAAAAATTACTGATAAATAATTATATTGAATGCATTTCCAGAGACTATTAGATGAGGTTTTGAATACATTACAGACAAGAATCGTGCATACTACACTAACTATACTTAGATCAGGTCATTGACTCTGAATGGGACATTTATAGCCACAGAGAGAGTCTCAGTCAATATTTAAAGTCCATTAAATATCACTGTATCATGTTATCTTGCTGACTTCGTCCCAATAGTGGGTAACTAATGGGCACAGGTTTCTCCTCATAACTGAGGAGGTGTAGAACACATCCCATTAAGCTTGTCTAATGCAAGTTAATGAACCTCGTAACCTCGGCTTATAGATAGTTATTATCAATAAACAGGACCAAAGCAAACATGGAAGCATCCAATTTTTTGCAACCAGTAATCAGCCATTTTGCAACTAACTTTTCACCTGTAGTTGCTTAACCCAGTTGAAAAATTCAAGCAATAGAGCTTATTATGTGTAATTCATAATTTTTACCAAAAACCATTATAAAACCGTGATCTTCATTGCTAAAATATTTTCATGGGTGGGATTTTATATATTAACTTTTTTCATAGATCGATTAAAGTAAACTTTAAATTGCACTTCAAATATACTTCAGATCTCATACATAATAAATCAGTGTAGACGGCTTTAATATTGGTTTTGTTGGCTATTAAGGTAAATAAAATATTCTAAAAATCACTGTTAAAGAATCTGCTGACTTTCTAGCACAACTATTTTAATAATGGAGCTCAGTTCTTCTTCACTTCCAACTAAATGCTGTTTATGATAAATCTGGCTGAATAAAATGGAAGGATTTTGCAGCAAGAAACTTTTGCTACAGATTTTCTGATCTCTCTACCTCTCAATTTAGGTTTGATACTACTATTGTTTAAATAGCTACTATCTTACTTCTAAAATTTAATTGATTGAGGTGTATGATGTTTTTGGGAGGTAAAAGGAATGCATACACTTTGGTTTTAAACCAGAAAACTGTGGGTGATGCATTTGGTGATATTTATTATTCTGACTTGGCTTCTAAGTTGTAACATTACCTGGAGTGTGACGCCTTCTATTAGAGAATCGTGCACTGAAACACCTGCAAACAAAGAAAAAAACATTTTAATAATGTTTTTTATGGTTCACAATATATATTTTTTTATATTATAACCAGGTGACCCATCAGCTCAAATTATCGAAACCACCTATGGATATTACCAATACCATGGGTGTCACTAAGGCATGGCCTGCCAGGAAGGAAGTCATGGACCTACACATATAGGAAAGCGGATTCATTATTGCCCCACAGCATCATAAACAACATATTGCTTCATTATGATCCTATCACAACCAGAACATGGCAAGCTGTTAAGCAGCTAAACAATATCATTAATAGGCAAAAAGTTTTACAAATTATGGTTCATTTGATAAATTACAAAATGAAAAAAATCCTACCAAATTTTATTAAAACTTAAAATTTACATCTGAATTTGAGTGTTGATTATTTAGCTCAGCTTTAATAGTAATACATTACTACTAAAGAAATATATTAATTTTATTATGACCAAACAACTCAAACTACAAAATCTATATAAGTATTTAGAAATTTGTGTTAATTACACTTTTTAAATCAAGAATGGCTGAACCAATTAAAATAATTTTTGTGTTTTTGGATTTGTAATCATCAGGGGAAGGATAAAATTAATTAATATATGATATAATTCATAATATATGATACAATTCCTAAAAATTAATCCTATATTATTTTCGTTTACAAACCACAACAAACAGTTTATATGTTTTTTTTGTTAAATAAGATTCTTCACAAATTAGATATTAAGCAGGAAAGAAGATAGACTATGGAATATTAAGAGACCAGTAATATACTCATTCAATTGTTTGATATTTAGGGTAGCCTAATGTTGGTTTATTAAAAAAAATACTTTTTGTTGTTTGATGCTCCAAATTATATATATTTATAAGATATATATCTACAAAAGTACTCTAAAGCTACCATTAGTATATTTCTGAAATAATTATTTAACACACCAATAATATTTAATTTGACAGTAAACAAATAATAATAGGTCATTCACTTCATTTGTCAAGTCTATGAAAGTATGCATCAATGAAGAAAGTTTTACTGGTGGAAAGAATGGAACACAGATGTTTTGAAGTTTTGACTGTTTGTTTGTGTGTACATACATGCTTATCTCAGAAATTTCTGATTAGATTTGATTTATGTTGTTTTTTAAATATGTATGTTATTCAATCTACATATCCACAGCACAAAATTTTTATTAACAATTCTTTAACTTATTGAAGAAACAAACTATGTGCATAAAATACATGGGCACAGCTTGTCAAGACAATTTAATTACTTGAGCAGGACAATGTCTCCTTGATCAACTAGTAATATAACAATTTTTTTTACATATTATAATTTAATGCATTGTTACAATCACACCTGATGGTAAGTGGCAATGTAGTTAGCTGGTAAAGCCATTAACTTAGAAGAAGCCTATCCACTCTTGTCTTGAAGACACCTACATACAGTAGCACTTGAGAAAGAACAGAAGACTACTTTTGAATGCAGAAAAAGCCAGATACTGGATATAGGAACTGAAAGTTTGCATGTTCTGAATTTTTAAAATAAAACTATATTAACATTGCATTCCTGCACTTGATAAGAAATAAACGTAGTTCTACCAATTTGAAAACAAAATTCCGAATTTGCATAGATGAAATGCTATGAAATGCTATGAATGCTATGAAAATTGTTCCAAGCAGACAAAAGCACAGGACCAGATATTATTATCATGTATACAAAAGCTACAAAGAATACAGATATCTCTTATTACACATGTTTGTAAAAAAAAATGACATATCTTGCAAATCAAAAGCCCAAATCCTGTTTTATATTCATAAATAATTACAGTTGTCACCTTTGTAGAAAAAGGGCAAGATTGGATAATATTATTGTAATTGTGTAATATGTTTTGGGGGTTATGCTGTGAGACACGAGACCAGCCGGTGGTGCCATACAGTCGTATTCGGCAGTGTTTGCAGCGATCAAGTAGATCATACCCTCTCACATTTAATCCATCAATTGCATACGATAAACGACATCTAATTCCAATAACATACGACACAAAAAACCACCTGACACCCGATACCCGATGCACTAAATAAAGACCATTTACACACTAAACTTATGTCAATATAAATCGGAGAAATTAATTAAAATGTATTTATTTTATAGTATTTTTTTGCAGAGAAATCGATTTTACCATGGCTTTTCCCCTGGGCTGTCAGTTGAGTGTTGAGCGATATTTCCAATAATGTCAATATAAATACGTAACACCATAAAATTTTCCGATACATTTTGCAAGAGTTGTTCGAATTTGTTCACTGTTTGTTCACATTTCTCATCCACAATTTGATGTTTTTATCAAGTGTAGAACACTCAGTATCAATTCAACTCACAAAATGAGATGATTGAGATGTGATGTGCGTTCAAACTTCAAAGTCAAAATAAGATAATGCTACAGATTACATAATGTAACTATTTAATACTGACTGCAGATAAAAAAAGCAGTTTAGGAAGTTTTATTCTTCTATGGTACTGTCACTGTCATCGTGTTAGTCACGTCAATTGTCACATTACAATTCCCTACATATGTTTAACATTGACAGTTTATGAGTTCTATCCAGTAGAGTTTTATTTATTTCTTGGTTGATTATTATTAGCCGACTTCATAGTTATAATAACGACATTTTTATTTTATATCTCTGGCAATAAAATAAAATTTACTACCCCTGATTTTGCAAGCGAATATATATGGAAGATAACGGTAAAGTACAATTATAATGTAAAGTGAAATGACTGCTTTAATGATGTAGTTCATGAGAGCTCTTTGTTTTGTAGAGTATCAGTCATAGAACGAATAACTTAGGTTAACATTCTTCTGTTTAGCTGTAGCGGTAGAAGGCGAAGGTGATGCTATGGAGGACGACACAGACGAGGAGGAACAATTCGACATATCACTGCCTGCCTCGCATTCTGTAGGTTTTTCTGTTACAAATATAATAAAACACATATAATATCTAATAATAAGGTTTCCAATGGTATCAGTATAGCTGCAATTATGCAGATCTTTGTAAAATTATCTAAACAAATAGTTTTTAATTTACATCCTTCCCGCCTCTTCAATGTTAAAATCAATATGTAATGCACAGACTATTTTTTATAGACAGACTATATTTGATAAACTTCTATTTAAATGACAAACTCTTATGTAACTTTCACAGTACATGGGGCATGGTCTTGTCTCAGTGAGTGGACGGTCAGTGCTGGAGCCTGGCTGGGAGGGCAAGGTACCGGTGATTGCCCGCCATGGGACTGTGTTTCCTGGGGAGACAGTGCCTTTACTGCTTACCAATAGTCAGGATATATCAATGCTCTCACAAGCTATCAGAAAAGACAAGTTGTTTGGTTTACTTTGTCCTGAGTAAGTATTTTATTTAATTTACTCTATGATAGTAATCCATCAATCCACATTGGAGCAGTATGGTGGGGTATGCTCTAGGCCTCCTCAGTATGAGGAGAGATCTGCACTCAATAGAGGGGCTATCAATTGCCAAGCCAGGCATGAACAATCCAGCTAGAATTTATTTTTAACCAATTACTAATGATTTAATTTATGACTCATTACTGAATAAAGAGGACTGAAGCATTTCCTACTTCTGTGCAGATTAATGTTAGGCTAGTGGTTCATCCATGAATATCAAGAGATCCAATCTGTTTTCCTCAGACCAATAGCTTTATGTGAATTAAAAACCGCAGATGCCAAGAAATATATACTACTAGAAGGCACATGCAGACTAAAGGCTCCTGCTAAACAGAATGAAAAAATGTAATACATTGCCTACTAAGTAATCACAAAATTGTAATCAACATTGTGTTGACTGTTCCAGTGAAAGTGGCACACTGGTGTCTGGGTATGGAGTATTATGTGAGATCTTCGAAGCGAGCGGCACTGCGGGGGCGGAAGGCTCGCCAAACGTGGATATCGAGTTTGACCCTGAAGATAACATTCGCACAATGTTTTCGTGCAAAGCGCGCGCTGTTCATCGTTTTCGCTTTGTCGATATGCCTAAACACAGTGTGCCTATACACATATACATCAGGTTATCAAAACTTATTATCAAGTAGATCTTAGAGTACTCTTCATTATTCAAGTTTATGCCTAACTGCCACACTTAAACTTTAATGGTTGTTTAAATGTACTAATAATTGATTTAAGTAAACATTACACAATTCTAAGTGTGACAGTAATAATATTTAAACTTACAGCCTACATAACCTGCTACCATAGCCATGATCATTTAATCTGATGTTTTGTCAATTCTAGTAAATGATAAAGGACTGATATGACAGGGTGAAACAAGTACTGGTGAGGGTTCTGCCCGAGGTGAACGTGACGGAGCCGCTACGACATACGCGGCTTGCCAGCCTCGATAGCTTGCGTCGCTCGCGGACGCCGTATGTATCACACCATTTAGTGTCCTCGTCGGCAGTATCACAAAAAACGCCATGTTGCGTTGTGTAAATGGAATCTGCATTGCCATCAACCCCCCTGTGTTGCGAACCCTTGGTCTAGGCAATTACATATAGTATTAAATTTTACAAATAATAGCTCATGTGACATGTTTTACTACATTTGTTACATTGCGCGTGTTTTTATTATGTGTACGTACATATGCCTAGAAAAATTTCGCGCCAGATGTGGAGTCTAGGGTATTTGATGACTTACCTATATATCAAAAGCATGTCCAAAAAATATTTTTGTATGCGTTTGGGTGGCGCCCTGAATGGTTTACAAATCAGCTCAGCAGGTGGCGCTGTAGTCGGTATCTAGGATAACCTAAATAATTATCTATACTGCAACTAAATGGCTAATTTTGCTTATGACATATCTATGGAAGTTCAGGAGAGGCTTCAAAGTTAAAAACAAATAATCTTGGGGCACGAAGTTCGCCGACTCAGCTAGTTAGTGTATAAAATTAAGAAAAACTGTAGGGTGTTGAAATTGTTATATAGGTAACAATTATTTTTATTTTATTCATTTATTTATGTTTGTGTCAGGCTGGACCGGCGGCTGCGCGCGCTGGATGCGGCGACCACCCCGTGGCCGCTGTTCGTGTACGACATATTCGACTACCGCCGCATGCGCGCTGTGCTGCGGGAACACTTCAAGACTTTCATGTTAGGTGACTTCACCTCTCTACATACATGTTGTTAGACTTTGACAATCAGCCCTTGTTTATCGTTGGGGCGAGCGATAAAACCTAACCCCTATGCTACAACCGTCTGATGTCAGTGAGCCTATAGACAATGAATTGTTTATTTCTCTATTTCGACTGTCACATTCCAGAATCATCTTCATTATCAATTAAAACGCATAATGTCTTTGCTGGTTGTGAAAACAAAGCTAGTCCGAATATAAATTTGATATCTAAATAAAGTGTCTATCTATTATCTAGTATTTAGTATAGTAGTTGTACGGTGCAATCGTCCATCTGCTGGCGTCAACACTTACACGTCACGCGCGACATAAATCAATTAATTAGTATATTCATATTTTTTACTTAGTTCGTACTAAGCTAGCAAGGGACGCGCGTGCTCGCTCACTATAATTCCACGTCATTCATTACCTCTAAATAGTTTAGTTTTCTTTGTTAATACAATCAGTTCTTCAATCAATCGTATCATTTACTTTCCTACTAATATACAAAGCTATCAAGAGCTCGTCCAGTAGTATATATATTCGTTTTACCTTTCATCTATGAAAATCATCAAGGAACATGGTTACATAATGACCTTAAAGTTACTTAACTATATAAAATGGAATAATTTCAATAATTCATATCATGATTCTTTTGTTACTATGGACATTGTTACCACAGACAAGATGCCGGAGGAGCCGGTGTCGCTGTCGTTCTGGGTAGCGTCTAATCTGACACTGTCGCCGCGGGAACGACTCGCGCTGTTCGTGGTAGACGACGCGTTGCTGCGGCTGCACATGGCTGTTAGATACGTGGCCCGGGTAAAATTTCTCCACAATATCTTCCTCTCGAGTCCTCTTCATCTGTCCTCCTTCTCTTTTCAACTTTTTAAATAGTCTTCACTGCTCAATAATAATATAATACTAACTTTGTATTTTAATTACATCCATTGCTCAATTTATTATAAAAAATGAAATTAAATAAATGATGGATTCCACTGTCAAACAATTGTCAGAATAATCTATCCGGCTCGAAGGACCAAAAAAATTGTGGTGTTTACAGTTTTTAGAGATGGGTGAAAGTGGCAATGTAAAGAACCAAACTCAACGAGTGTAATTTGAGTACTAGTTTATTAAAACGTATAAGTATAAGACTTAAATATGCAAGTTTCGTACATACTGCTGATTTATATTGCGTAATCGACACATTTTCTATATTCAACTCGTGTACGAGGTTATTGCTCGTACAGTGTGTTTATGTGTTTCAGCGCGCTGTGTTGTGCTGCGCGTCGTGCGGCGGCGAAGTGGCGCGCCGCGAGCACGTCGTGCCCATGTCCAGCGAGGGCGTGCACTCCAACTACACCAACATCGGTACCTCATCACACATACAAGCCTTAATATTATTATAATACTAGAAATCACTCTCGATTCGTTTCGAAGAACAGTTGTCGAGTGGTTTCAGAGTTGCCATACTAATTTTAACTTATTATCCCGCGGGAACAAGCAGTTTTCTGAGATAAAAAGTATCCTATATCTATTGTCTTTACAAAAACAACAAAAATGCTAAATTTCATTCAAAACGCTCCATTGATTTCGGAGTTGCCATATTAATTTTAACCAGTTATGGGAACTAAGCCATTTTCTTGTCAACATGTCCTTCAACCATTCTTGGGTTTTACACTATGCCAAGTTTCATCTAAATCTGTCCAGTGGTTTTGGCGTGAAGCTCGAACAAACAAATACAAAAAAAATGTTTTGGTCTCTATATCGATAAAAAAACCTCCCTGCATTAAATTTTCAAAAAATACTTAATGTACTGAATTGACCCTGATACAGTTTTATTATTAGTATAAATTATTCAATACAGCACCCCATATCACTCGTTACTCTGCCAACATAAATGGTTTATAAATAGAAATAAAATGGTGGGAGTTGCTGTGCTTACTTTGTTACCAAATCTTTTACACGTGTCTGAAGTGAGTTTAAAATGGAGAATTCATCCAATAATATGTAACATGTTCAGGTATACGTAACTGGTTTATATTTAGTATATCAGCTATTAGCTTCTGCACAAGAGAAACGTTCATAGCCCGGCTTGCTTCGATTGTAAGCTATTGAGAAAGTTGGGCAACAGCAGGCGTGGTTGCTAGGATGGGTGACAGCTAGTGGCAAAGTTTTCATGAACACTTGCTTTGTAGAGCACGTAAAGCCGTCGGTCCCGGTTGTCGTAAGGTAGCAATCGTTAAGCCATGTCGGAGGCTGTCGGCGGTATAAAAACTTCCGACACTTGAGTTGGCCACTAGCCCCTGCACAGATTCGCATTGGAGCAGCGTTGTGGAGTATGTTCTCCACCTCCTCAGTATCAGTGGGCCATCAATGGGTTGAAGCCATTGCACCACAAGGACCTACCTTTATATGTATATTATACCTTCACTTATATATTATAAGTTAAAAAAAAAATAATAAAAAAAAACCGTCTTGAACTTTTCATCGACACAATAAATTGAGAAAATGGATGGACATATAAGACAATACTCAATAAGTAAATACGCGTACATTAGGGGCATATATAGTATATATTTGTGGCATTTCAGAAAAAACTCTTCGGTACACTCAGCAAAAATGTATGAGGTATGTAAACACAGGTAAAACAGTCGAACTGACAACCTCCTTTTGAAGTCGGTTAAAAATCGGCATAATGCGATTAGTAGCCGCAAACGTTCCTAAGTCAAAAAAATAATACCTCAAACGACGGGGAAGTCCAAAAAAAATCATCTTCACTTTACTTGTAGAGGTACCTAAAATTTTTTTTCAATACCTCATATACATAAAAGGGATACAAAAATGTTTGCTTCTCGTTTTAATCCAAACTAATAATAAAGAGAAAAGATTGTTTTTTTTATGTTTGTAATGAATAAAGTCACAAAGTACTGATCCGATTTTTAAAATTCATTCAACATTAGATTGCTACAATATCACTGAGTGACATAGGTTATATCAATATCTAAATGGTATAATATATAAATATAATAAAATGATGAAGTGGCGCGCTCGGGAACTCGGGTAGCGCGTGGTGTGCGGGACATATGAAAATACATTAAATTAACCGCATCATACGCAAGTAATTCACTTACGCATTTTGACCACTACCCACCACGACCACGCGGACGAATTCACGGGCAAAAGCTAGTACTTAATATATAGATAGATATACTTACATAGTATATATGGCATAAATATCGTTGCTGCGATCACGGAATATTTTTTCTTTTTTTTTGTGTTTTGTTTCCATATTGTACGTATGATATTAATGTGTCGGCACCAAATATAATTGAAAGTTATTTCAATGTCAATTTTGCTATCGAAGTTAATACATTGGGGATTAAATATAATTAAGCTTCATTAACCAGGTGTCTTGAGTAAACCTACGTTATCGTATGTACCATTATTGTATTTTTTCGTATTATTTATATGTACCTTCTTTATCGTTGTAGAATCTATAAATACTAGTTGAACCGGATATTTTCGTACCGCAAGACTTTGTTCTTTTTTACCTTTTAAACCTCCCATGAACTTTCGTAAATACTTCTAAACCAAAAGTAGCGATTTAGTTGCAGTCTAGATAACCTATATACCGACTACAGCGCCACCTGTCGGGCTGAGTTACGGCGCAAATATTTCTAAAACAAAATTAGCGATTTAGTTACAATCAAGATAACCTAGATACCGACTACAGCGCCATCTGTCGGGCTGAGTTACGGCGCAAATATTTCTAAAACAAAATTAGCGATTTAGTTGCAGTCTAGATAACCTAGATACCGACTACAGCGCCATCTGTTGGGCTGAGTTGTGAATCAAAACCATTTATAAATGTACACGTATACAATTTTTCTGATAAGTTATTATAGAATATTGTACAATATTTGTACATACAGAGCGCCACCGAAATACATACAAAACAAAACACTCATGTCGGTCGGCAGTTCAGTGACATACGTACAGTATAATTAGGTATATCTTTATATAAAGATTATAAAGAGGAAACATTTGATTGTTTGTATATATTAGCCTCAACGTTTTTAGCATATTCGCCTCAAGAATATTTTTCGAAAAGTAATAAGTAATTATAATTCATTGATAAGTTATGCAAGAATCACAACAAAATTAAAAAGTATTTTCTTCTTAAATACTATTTTTTTTGTGTCTGATATAAAAAAGTACCTGAAAACAAATTAACAAGTAAAAATAAAATGTCCTTGTGACCAAGTTTTGTTTCGCTACCGTCATTATATTGCGCGTTGACCGCGAAATGAGCATAATGGGCCACAGTACCGTTAACATGACTCATAAACATTCCGCGTAACATGAGCCGGGTATAAACAAAGCTGTGTAACTTCATAACAATGTTAACTAAAATATAAAAAAACAAAAGCTTGAAATATAGAGCCCTAATGCGAATAAACATAAAATTTC
>DWJZ01006680.1:0-12795 GCA_018249125.1 Asbolis capucinus
CATCGAACCCGTCGTTTTTTTAAAATGATGAGATGGAACTATTGTGTCCGTCTGTCTTCAATCCTTCATTTTAATGGGCCACTACTGAGCAAGGATCTCCTAATAACAGAGGAGGCCTACAGTATATTCCACCACGTTGATTTAGTGCGAATTGGTAGAGGAATGTGTGTCCGGGCACAATTATAAATATGCCATGGATAAACTGCTAACTTTATAATGAAATATCCATTCAGAACATAGCCGAGCTGTACGAGACGGAGTGTGTAGACCTGGCGCGTGCGATGCAGCACTACGAACAGGCCGCGGACTACTTCCGCGGCGAGGAGTCCACCTCCTCCGCGAACAAGTGTATGCTGAAGCTGGCCCAGTACGCTGCGCAGCTCGAACATTACGATAAGGCGATCCAGATCTACGAGCAGGTACTGCCTTTAGCTCTTAGGTTTTCTGACACTCCCACAAAGCGCACAAATATATAAGATCGTCAGTTCGTCCCTTCCCTAAATGGCCCAGGAGTTCACCTTTCCCGCATAAAATAATACTCAAATTTGCTTAGTATCGGTAAGCGGTAGTTATCTACTACAAGTACTTAGTGAAATAAGAATATGTTCCATTTCAATCTTCTAGTACTACCTAGTAAAGTACCACTAAGTATTTTAAACATTCCATTCAAGGTGGAGGTTTATATCGATCAATCCTTTTTTAGCTCTTTCTTAATGGTCAATTAGAGATTAAATACTTTTTTTTTAAACGGGTAAGTAATTGTATTGTGTATTGCCACCCGTGAGATGTTGAATTATGTTCCCTTTCTAAATATGCCATTATATTATTCGAGGAATATTTCGTGAACAATTTACAACAACGGAAATGTTATAGACTGCTGTTTACAGATCACAAATTCAATAAGTGTCCAGTCCAACATACGATATATGTATGTTCAACAATATACCATCTACTCGCGGTCTTTTCAGATCGCGAAGTCATCCCTTGACAACAGCCTGTTGAAGTACAGTGCCAAGGAGTACATGTTCCGCGCGGCGCTGTGCCACCTGTGCGTGGACATCCTGAACGCGCAGCACGCCGTCGAGCGGTACTGCGGCCTGTATCCCGCGTTCGCTGATACGCGCGAGTGCAAGCTCGTCAAGGTGAGTTGCGCGACGCGAAGGCATGTGGCAGTATGGCTGGCAGTATTAGAGATCCTCCTCTCCTCTCAAACCATGACGGCCCACTGTTGAGCACGGGCCTTTTCTCTAAATGAGAAGGTAAAGGCCATAGTCCACCACGCTGGATTGGCAGACTGCACACATTTTTGAATTTTGCCTGCACACTCTCCGGAATCGTCCAGGTTTCCTCAATATATTTTAATTTACCGTAATAGCGAGTGACATTTAAATGCTTAAAACGCTCATAACTCCGAAAAGTCAGAAGTGCGCGCCCTGGGATCGAACTCAGACCCCCCGAGTAGGAGGCCGAATTTTGTCTACCACTAACCACTAGTCTATCACCACTTCACTAGGCTATCACCGCTATCAGAGATACAATGTCGAAAATGTTTATACCCAATCAATTCCCGCAACGAGGCTTAACAACTGCCATCTGACGATAACCGGGATAGACCGGTTTGCGCACGGAAACGCTCAAAATTTTTTGCCACTTTCGTACTAAAGTGGATGAGGAACTTTATGGGTGCCCCCATTGTTACTAGACTTAGCCGAACGCTTAAAATTGACTCAAGCCCAGTGGTTATAAATGTTTTGTGCTGTATATGCTGACAAATTCCTCCGTTCTTTCCCAGGAGCTGATCGAACACCTGGAGGAGCAGAACGTAGACGCGTTCACCGAGGCAGTGAAGACATACGACAGTATATCCCGCCTCGACCAGTGGTACACCAGCATGCTGGTTCGTATCAAGAAACAGATCAACGACAACCCCGACCTCCGCTGAGCGCTCCAGCTCTGTACGCCGACGTCGCTGTGTGTGTTCAGTTGTGTTAGTGTTCACTCGTGATCAGTGTAGAGTTAGTGTTGTGTTTATGTTACGGGTACGTATATGTTTTGTATTGTAGTGTGAACAATGAGGCATTGAAAGGGGAGTAGGCTGTTACTTAACCTGACTTAATATGTAATCCCATCAAAACATAACTTTAAGTATCATAAAATCTATGTTTCGCAACTCAGTTCTTCTAACGTAAAAGTTGTGACTGCTTGTAATAGCAAGTGGGTTAATTTATTCAGTTCTCTTGTATGTTCTCTCTCTCTTCAGTATTCTTGCTTCAGGGGTTTACTGATTTTAGTTATTACGTAATTAGCTAACGTGAAAAAATGTAGTGATCATATCATTATTGAATTGTACTTGCTTAACATATACTAAAAATAAAGTGACTATATCATTATTAAATTGTACTTGCTTTACATATACTAAAAATTTAAACGATACTGAAAGATCTTGTATGTTTTAAATCTGTGGTTTTCAATTTATGGGTCGCGAACCTTAGGAGAGCGCTCGCTAGCAAAAATAAAATGACAAGCTGTGGCGACGCCGTAA
Organism: Asbolis capucinus; assembly: GCA_018249125.1. NCBI lineage: Eukaryota > Metazoa > Arthropoda > Insecta > Lepidoptera > Hesperiidae > Asbolis > Asbolis capucinus. Next base: position 2,543 of record DWJZ01006680.1, read on the forward strand.
AGTTTGAATTATCTATTTTTGTCCGTCAATGGCCTAAGGGGTCTACAGAATTTTTCAACCTGTGAAAAGAGTTCGCATATACAAAAAGATTGAGGAACACTGTTTTAAATGAATCCACTGAAAATTCAACCTCCTTATTTTATACATAACAAAAGTTATAGGGCGTCGAAAATGGCCAGAACTGCTACGAGAAAAGGATAGTACGGCCCTGCCGCTTGTTTGCTCGATTTGGCGGGCAGATACTTGCCATCTTAATTTGATGTTTGGAACTGTCCAGGGACGGCAGTGATCACATACTATCAAGTGACTCGTCTACACATTGCTATTGCCTGCTTAGGACATAAATGAAAACTATATAAATTCATTTGCGACCTATATGTATTATTCCATATTGCAAGTTGTGATCTGAGGGAGCTACAAGCGTTAGCGTCAAATGTCGATGTCACGTTGAAGTTTAACCAGTAAGTAAGTAGTTGGTAAACATAATTTGTGCCTCCAATGGCTTACAGATAGACAGGAAGATTGACTGAATCGGAGATTTCAATGAATGATGTGATGATGCTTAGAGACCCACTATGCAAACATATATCAATAGTACCCGTAACAGCATAAACACAATATACAATGAGTTCAGTTTAAAATTATAATGTGTGTTATTTTCATTTGATATAGATATTGGTAAATTGATTTCAGTTGTTAACAAATGTAAGTTTGCTATATAAATTAGGTTTGGTTAGCTGAATTAAGGGATAAGGTGTATGTGGATGGTTATAAGGGGAAGTGTTACAACAACTGGTTACTGGGTAGTTAAATCACTCATTAGTACCGATTCTCTACTAATGAGTACTTAAATTATATACTGTTTAATTTGATTATTAACTTTTTTAAAGCAGGTCTGAAATATTGTAATTAGTATTGATCAAAATTTCCCGATATACACACCCTTGTTTGTTTATTGTTGTATGACTAAGAAATAATTTATTCATTTTAATATTTATGTTTATTCTGTTAATATTCATGATTTATTGTGTGTATCAAGTCCAATATTTTGTCAAGTCATTGCAAATGAAGTATTTTAATTATTTACTGTCACTCAATAGTAAAATTTAAGAAAAATACTCGTTTTGGATCACATCAGTGAAACTTTACACAACTGAAGAATGGAAGTTTGTGGTTTAGTAAAAACTACCACATTTTGTGGTAACAGTGGTCAAGCGCGAAATGCTCAAGTTAGTAGGCGACGTCGGCACAACATTTTTATCTTAACTTTGTAGAATATTCGAACGCCTACTCATATTTCATTAAAGGAACGCTCCTTTACTTGTACTGTTGGCTGAAATTTTTTTTAGTGTAGACTTAAACTTTCCTTAAGTAGTTAGGATATGAAAATATTTTTCTTTCGCGTAATTGTTCATATAAGTCGCATTTAATCATTGTGTTCAGAACAGATGTGGCATAATTTAAATATTGTTTATTCACAGACACTTCAAAAATTGTTTAATTATTATAATATTGACTGACACACTAGTCATATGTATAGGGTGTCCCATGAGAAATGTAAAAGAGAAAGTATGTGGATAGAGGGTGATTAGATCTATTAATGCCCAATGTATGTTCAACTTGTTTTTGTCCTAAATTTAACTTACGTTATATTTTAATTTTTTTTTATTACGGCTACAAAGTGTAGTTATAACTTAGTTACAATTAGAAAAGTGACAGTAAGTGTTGCCCGTGAACATAGTTATAAATGAAATGATATCAAAAGAATAAATGAACACTATAACTAAGTATTATACTAAGTCAATTCCAGAGGTAGTCCACAATTTGCAATGTAAAGCATCAAAGAATGAAAATGATAAATATTTTAGCCAACAGTACAATGCGAAAATAACTTTTAGTATTCAAGGTTTAGCAATTATGAATGTAGTTGTTAAGGTGGGAGATTTTTTAAGAATCAAGATGTATGGGATGCACCGATAGTTCCGTAAATATAAGTACACTTAGTTACGTTGTAAGGCAACACTGTAACTTGTTTCTGTAAGGGTTTATGTTAGCACGTCTATAAAATGCATTAAACTTAATATACTATCTCTTGTGTTTAAAATGGCAATTTTATATACAAGATAAGTATATTTTCAAGGAACATTTTTATTATCTGTGAAAGTTTTATACTTTTAACACAGATTCATAAATGCATAGACAACATTGACAAGTTCTAGTGTTGCAATAACGATAAAACGCTTTTGTTAATTTGTCAAGCGAGTTGATAATATTCCATTCCATGTTTCGATTTGTAACGTATAAATAAATGTATAAATCACTGAGAGATTGTGTTTGTTAAGTGATCTGTCTTGAGTGTTGAAGTGTCTAGTTAGCTTTTTCGTTTTTGCCTTCTTTATTCAGCATCTTTATCCAATGTAGTATTAGAATACTATTATTACAATAATATTGCAGAATGAAATTTAAAAGTGTAGACTGAGCTTCGATCACTAATAAAAGAAAACTTCCCTTTAATACAGTCTAGAATTGTGCAGCTCTCTCTCTCTCATTTCTTACTAGAAATTATATGGTTACAACCATCGCTTAAATTAGTTTTCCTAAGTATGTACAGTGGCGACCTCTGTTTATTAAATAGTGAATTACATAATTATATATATATTTAAATTAGAAAAAGTATTTTTACTCGTATAATATATAATAATACTTACTGGAATTATGAAACACCATCCATTTTCATGTGGAATCAAAGTGGAAATGTGGTTTTTAAATGAGCATCAAGGCATGATTGTGTGTCTAGTTTTTTTATTAGTGGTCTAAGTAAATGTGTTTTAGATTTATACAGGATATTGGAACATAACACATACATATCTTGAATATTGAAATTTCTCGATATAAACAGAACTGTTATAAAATTGTCTATGAATATCCTTTCTAACATGAAGTTTGATCCTCTGATCTATATTACATTGCTTAACACTTAACAAATACATCCTCCAACATTGTTTAACAGTATAAATTGTATTTAGCCTAGGTAATTTTGAATGAGACGGTTTAAGTGACATTTCCAATACTTTTCTAGTTGTAAAATTATTGTTGAAAATATACATCAAGCTTACTCCATTTATAGTCTTCATTTTACAATTCAATACTTAAAGGTACTATGTTACAGTATTGATAAGATAGTATTGGATTTTGCTATTCATAAGTGTTTCTAGAAATGCCGGGTCTATTCAGTATGGTACGTCAGTACGTCAGAGTCCTGGGATATTTTAACTGTCAAGTCATGAAAAGAGTGTATAATGATTTCTTCGGCCCCAAATTATGTATCTCTTAATTTTTAGTCATATGTATTTTGTTTGAAAGGGACCTCCCTTCATTTCATTGTGTAGATACTATGTTGTATCCCTATTCTTATTATATTGTTTATATTTAGTTGTTGTAAATAATTGATGTTATTTTATTAATATGTGATCGTTTCGTTATTAATAAAATATTTATTTGGTTTATTTTTTTTTATTTCGCCCTTTTTAATTTTTTTCGCTGTGAGTTTTGCTGCCAGGTAGTTTTTAAAATACATTTTTTTTGTACCAGAACTATGATCATTTAATTGAGCTAAATAATAGATTGTGATATGGTATTTTATTGTGTTTTAATTTTTTTGTAAAAGTAAAATGTTTAGTACAATAGAATATTCTTAGAATAGTCTTAGAATATAACACTTTGATAACTCTTATTTATTTTTTAAAGTTTTTTAGTTCATCGCTACTGCCCCTGTCATCAATTATTGCCTACGCCTAAAATAAATTTAATCCTATACCATTTTACGCGTTAATTGTACTTTTAATAAAGCGACGTAGTTTGAAAACCTACTAAATATTTTTGGTGATTAAACTGATTGCATAGTTTGTATTTACAAAAACAACCTGGTAGTAAAACAATTATAAATTAAATTTAACCATTCATTTGGTAACATTTAAATAAATTTTGGTAAAAGTGTGTAATATTTATGTACTTTTTTATTATTTAATTATTATTAATTATATATTAATGACTCTAATATATTTTATGCGCATTTAATAACATTATGGACAGTAGAAACTTAAGTGGCATTGTACTTAATTTTTAATAATTGGTGATTTCAATTTACGAACCATGCTATATGTAGATATTTATTTCAGTGTTAAAAGGACGTAGGCGTAATAGATTTTTATGTAAACTCATATAATATATTATACTATAATGGTTATCCAGAATATTATTGTAAGAACGTGGAATGAAAAGAACGCTGAGAGAAATATACCTACGCTGTTGTCCATTCCAGTCAAACTAGAGCCGGGTTTGGCCGGGTGGGAGTTCTATTTGTAATTTTTACCGTACAAACTTGTGGTAAACATTCCAGATTGAATTTGAACCGATTACAGGTAATTAATTCGTTTGCCCGTTTCCCATAAAAATGCCAATCTCGTACTCTCTGTAGTTTCGTGAAATTGAATATTTTAAAGAGATAAGTAATCATATCGTATTATGGCTACGTAAAGTTTCTACTTGTTCATAGAAAATAACTTCGCCATAATAGGGTTCTCGCGGTCTATGACTTACGAACGGTCTTATAACAACGTACATATCGTGAGAGCGGGGTGTGTTGTAGGGCAGGCGCGTCCGTTGCGTCGACTCGCACGTTTTCTGCCGCACTCTGCCTTGTTAATCTCTCGACTGGCTCCTAATTTACCTACTTAATGGTTTCTTTAATTGCTTCTTAGCACTAGCGTAGTAAAGAGCGATTTATTGTAATTAAATAAAATTTTACGCCAACGGACATTAAGGATACTAAAAATCACTCCCGGATAAAAATACCGCCCGGATACTAAAAATCACAGACCGAGGGAATCCACCTTACGTTTTTAAGCGAGATAATGTTACTTGCCCACGTATTTACTTGGATAAAAGCAATCGACAAATCAGATAGGCTGTATATCGACTGCCTGCATTATTTACGTCTCCTTGTCGACAAAGATACTCGTTTAATGTAAAATAAAAATGTTAATATGAATTTGTCTTTCATTCTTTAACCGATTGAGTTTATGTACCTAGTTAATTTAAAGAGCTAATCCATGCTAAGTGCAATGGAACATAATTGTTATTTTTTAAATCACTAATTAAACTACATATTTTTACCGTTCAGGTAAAAAAATTCAATCAATTTCAATGGAAGAATAGGAAGATTAATTAATATTACTTACTTACCACATATTTAAGTGCTTACAAAAAAGATGTGTCTTAGTCCAAAACTAAGGAAAATAGGTAGAAAGAGTAGGAAGGTTCTTTACCAAAGATATTGAAATGTCATAATTTCAAACTTCACTCTTTTTTCTCAAGTATATAATGCAATGAAATTAAAACTATTTCGCCTTAATAACCAATAGCTCACTTAACGAAAGTCAATAAGTAACAATTTAATGTAATATTAATTATGAATATAATAAAATACCTAAAGAAAATGATATGAAGAAACCTTTATTTTTTTAAAGTGTACGCAAGTGTACATGTATTTGGTGTATAATAAAGTATATTATATTATTATTTACTCCAGCAAAGATTTTATTTCAAATTCTTAATACCCCCATTACAATGTTCATAGTATACAAACCTCTGTAGCAGGCTCAAAGGATTTTTGTCTCGACCTAAATCTGCAATATCTAAGAAATACTTTCTTCAATGCAAGTTGCCTTTCAGACATATCTGACCACATTTTTGCTAAAACAGCTTTTCTAAAGCAAACTTGACTGTTTGCTGTTCATCCCAATTATATATGTATGACAGACCACTCGTAACCTACACCAGGGATGTTACCGTAAGAACATCTTCCGCCATCAACGAATTTCATTAAATATTCTTTTACTTATATTGTTAATAAATTTATGAGTTATGTAGGGACTTTGTATTGTGAAATGTTGACTTTCGTAAGTGAGCTTTTGGCTTCTACGACGAAATAAACAAATTTCATTTCATTAAGAACGGTCCTGAGATTTACTATCGAGCATAAATTCCGAAACCACGTAAATTGAATGAGGAATCTTACTTGAACCTTAAAGTGAAGCAATCATCTTCAGGAGATACTCCGCAGTGATCGCCGCGACGACCTCCCATCCGCTGACTCGAATCTCTTGTGTATTACGAAATGTTACTTTCAATATTGAAATTTTAATTATAGTCTGTATTTAATACATGAATAACTATATAAAAATATTTATATTTAAGTAATTTCATATCAATAATTTTAATAAATTGGAATATAAATAAACTGCATATCGTTTTTACAAAGTCAAAGTCAAAATTCATATATTCACGTGGGTATTACAAATACACTTATGAACGTCAACAATTTTTTGAATCTACCACCGTATCGGAAAGGTGCTAATTTGAGGGGAAGAAACGATAAAAGAAACTCCTCAGCACATCTTTTCAATTAGTAAACACACTATTTAATAAAATGTAAATGAGTGGTGTTTTTTTTATGTAACATTACTTAATGCTTGACATCGATCCCACCTGAAGGAAAGTGGCGACGATGTATGTATATGGTGTTAGGCGCATGAACTTAGTAAATGCCTATTCATTCTTCGTTTGAAGACCCCAACATCATACGGGGGCGGGAACACCGACGCAGGCAAGTTATTCCAATTCTTCGCAGTACGCATAATAAAAGACGAAGAAAAGCGCGTCGTTAGAACCGGCGGGATGTTCACGACATAAGGATACCTGCCGTACGCCGGGTTGTTCGATGGAGGAAGGGGGACGGTGGAATAACGTCGAACAAGTCCTGCGCACACTCTCCAAGGTCTACCCTATAGGGTCTTTCTATAGAAAACCGAGAGGCTGGCTACTCTCTGTCTCTCTGTTTTAGTTTGTCGAAAGAATTGATAGTTACTTCTAATACTTTTGAAGTTTGAAGACGCACTCATCTTTGAAAACAGTTGCGTGCACGATTTGAATCCAGAAGCAATTCAGAAAGTTCATAATATTAATGTTCAAACTGCTGTGCCTGCTGATAGCACTTAAATACGTACATACTTTATTGTATTTTCATTTATTCATTAGGGAAAACTCCACTAAAAATCATGTGAATACATATGTTACAGCTCTTTACAAATAAGTTCCGTTTAACCAATCTCTGATCTAAGTACGTGTGTTAAGCGGGCGTTTCTCAATCACCGCACCGATAATAAAAACTCTTCTAGACTCAAACAACTCTAAAAGTACCTAAATTTTGTGATTGACTTTCCAATAGATATTCAGAACGAATTATTGCTCATCACAGAATAGTTTGACCTGGGTGGGAATCGATCTTTCGGTGTAGCAACCAGGTCCTCAACCCAGACCTCGACCAACCGGATAATAATACACTGCAATCTAACACATTCTTTTCAAATATTGGAAGTCTCATTGACTCTGCCGACGTGGTGCAGGTCTCTTGGCACCTTGCATAGTAATTGGATGACATTGCCCAGCTGTGGGACGGTTGAGAGTGATAATCATAAGCATAGTTCACATAGATCCGACTGTACGATAACATTCGATTTTGCTATTTTTTAAAGATTTATTACATACATAAATCAATTGTAGTTTATTAGAATTAATATATTTTAAGGGTCAACTTTTATATTAAAATTATAATTTAAAAGTAACTGCACTCGCTTCGCTGTGGAATATTTTAACGTAGGCATTGTGACATAACTGTAAAAATCACACGTGTAGTATCGCGGACTTATTTGAAGATATTGATTTCCTCTATAAAACTGAAGTACATTACTTTGATCTATTGCCAATTATTGAAGCAAGTATGATTCTAAAATCCTATAAAATTCAAAAATCCATCGACCTTAAACGATTTAAATTAATCCGGAAAAATTTGGTATAATCGCTACATTTGCAAATATAAAAGCAAACTTCGTTGCCTTCAAATTATGTCAAAGCTTTAAAGTGCATCACCTTAAAACAAAGTTGGTTTTTATGTATTTTCTAAGAACATTTTACAATGGAGTGTCATTAACTGAAAATCCGAGCGTTGTATGTCTCTTCAGCTCGAGTAATAAATAATTCAGAGAGTTCATAGGTCCTTCATTCTTATACAGAAATATATTAAGACTTATCGTCAGTCGAACGCGTCGTATGCTGCAGTTCGTTCTTCCTTCTAAATTTAAAATTTGATTTACATTTCATATTTCCGTTTTTATTTTGTAAAATGTATCAAGAATGCGATGGAAGCCTCGCTTCCAAAGACAAAAATAAATTCGAATCTTCTATTAGTGAGTTGAAGAAAAAGACATTTGTAACTGCGTCGGATATCCAAAGTTATGGTAAGTTATTGATCGGAACATCGCCAATTGTGTCGAGCGAGCCAACTGCAACTTAAAACATTTATAAATATATTTTTTCAGTACAATGATTAACGTCAAATATATATATTGTATGCCTATCCGTTTCGGAAAGAAGCCACAATAAAGAGGAGAACAAACGGCAAAAGTACAGCACATGGTTTAAAAAAGATATTAAGCAAATAATACCTAATTTAAAACTTGATAATTAACTGAACCATTTTTGGTAAAATTTGGACCGCTAAATAAATGTATTTAAAAACAGTTGTGGTAACCTAAAGAAATAACATAATTACAACACTCTTTGAATATGTCGCGTCTTAGTAATTCAGAAAAATGTTTTAACGAGCAATATTATTAATATTTACAATTTAATAACATCAAACATACATAACAATTTCTTGTATTTACTTACTCTTTCTGTGTTCTTTAATATCCTTTGTTTTTCATTATCGACTTCAAAAAGGAGAAAGTACTCCATTCGTGTGTTTTTTTTCTTGTACATACATATATGTTACCTCAGAATTTTTTACTGAGTGAACCGATTTTGCAAATTTTTTTTATCGAATACAGCTGCTAACGATATGGTGCTATTTTTTAGGCGACTCCTGACGAGCAGTTTTGGAGTTATTGCTACTTTTGAAATACATATTTTTTATTCTTCACCTCATACCTTTTTATTGGGTGGATCGATTTTAATGATTCTTTTTTTATATTAAAGATAATACTTGTACCGAATATCATAACTTTTAGCAACATCTGACGAGTGGTTTTTGAGTTATTAGCATTTATCTTGTTTTTCTTAATATTCGTTTCTTCTTTTATATCTGATAATCACATTTAATTTTGAGCGACATCCGACGATTAGTTGTTTGGTTATTTTTAATAATGTGTTATAAACTGGTTGCAACTATGTTGACTATGATAATTTCATTGTATTACTTGTCGGAGGCATTTGAAGTCTGTTTTTTTAAATGATAAAAATAATAAATTTTTTTGAAATGTTTATTTTGAATGATATAAATGTTTATGATTATTTCTGTTGTGGAATCTTGTAATTTTGGATACAATTTGAATTTAGCTTTCTTACCTACAAAGTACCAACTTGTATGTGTGTTATCCGTTTGAAAGGGAAAATAAATAAATATATACATAATATATTAATTTTTTATATAGAAAGAAAAGAAAACTTTTTCATCTTAGGAACCTGCAGCTCACTTAACGAAAGTCAAAATGTAACCATACAAAGACCCTACATCTATTAAGAAATTAATTACACAAAATTAAAAAAAAAAATGAAAGCAATGCCTACAGTCTACGATAGACAATACCTGTCCATCATCGATTTCACAACACAAACTATATATATATATATATTGTGTTTGTATAGGTATATATATACAAACTATATATATATAAAAACTCAACTATACATAAAAATAGTACTTTTGTGCAAACAGATTTAATTTAATACTTTGCAAACTAATCAAATCAATGGTATTTTCAATCATAGATTTACTTAAAAAATGGTCATTAGAGACACCAAAATTAGATGGTAAATATTAGGTGACCTAATATTTTTCGAAGGCTTATTCAGCAATACCGGGCGTATAAGAAAGCGTCATCCCTCTTAGCCTGTAGAGAAGTATCTGCCTGTATCTGCCTGTATCTTCCTGTATCTTCCTATCGTAAACTATAAGATTTAATTGCGCCTCATAATGGTAGAATGTTAAGTGCCCAATATAGCTGAATAAATAAATGCTTGTACACTCTCAATGCCACAATTCAACACAACAACAAGTGGAGTTTGGCATCAGTAATTCCTTTGCTTAGTTAGTGCGCTTTACCGTCGAAGAATACATCGCCACTTACCATCAA
>DWJZ01006681.1:0-12794 GCA_018249125.1 Asbolis capucinus
AAATGACTAGCGCTATTCATCGTAGAGCTGATAATCCGGCCGAGTTGCCCTTCAGAGGCGCCTGGAGAATGACTGATGGAGGAACCTAAGTATAGGTGTCGAACCCATTTACCAAGTAACATGTTTGGGCTTATATTTTGACAGTACTCGACATACCGCTCATAGCGTATGAGTAAAAGTAATCGGAGAAGTTAAACTACTGAGGATGAGTTGGTGAATCTGTATGTAGCATGTTGATAGGTGTATTACGGTTGCCGAGTGTACGCTGGCGGCCGCCGGTCTTATTGCTCTGTGGCGTTGTGTGCTACTCTGCGCGAGTAGGGTCTGTGGAGTTGTTTTGGCGCGCATTGCAAAATATTAGTAAATAACCGCTAGATACAAAAACTTCACGGGCGCTTCCGTGCTCTACAGGGCACGTAATGCACCAGGCATGTTGTAATTACATAGCCATTCATATTTACGCTATGGAGGAGGCCTTAACGCGGTATAAAATTTCCCAACACTTAGCTTGACTCCTGATACATAAGGGCTCTGAAGATCTTTAATGAAGCAGCATGGTGGAATATGCTCTAGGTTTCCATAGTATGAAGAGAAAACTGTGCTCCATCAGGGGTTATTAATTGGCGCTGAAGTACAAGGGTAGAAGGGTGAAATACAGGGAAATATAATAATACCAGTTATACCTTGAAATAATAATTTATAAATTTATCAGAGATAATCCTTACGCAAAGCTCAGTGATCGAGCAGCTAAATTTCGTCGCCTCTTATCCTTCTGTCAGCGCGGAATTAGGGTCAGTATTTTGGTCGTCCCTTTACGAACATCAGTTTATTGATTTCTTAAATCGAAACTGTGCATTGGCATGCTGTATTTCCCTTTGCATTTGATCAAACACCCAAATTGATTCACTTAAAAAAGTAGAATAATATTTGCAACTTCAATAACTTTTTTGCTGTTGACTATTCGTGTTTAAAAATAACGAGATTCGCACGCACCAGTTTTCGTAACAGTAAATCCATATTATATAAACCTATAAAATATATTGCAAGTGTTTTCAATTCTTTCATAATTAAAAATACTGAACTTTTTTCACTATACCTCGGCCACGATTCGAAAAACAAATTTTGACATAAGTATTAAACATTCTTTACATCGTGGCCCAGGCATAGGTATACTGCCTAGCAAATTTTTTCCATCAGTATTGTAATCATCTTCCTTCTTTTCCTTCACCAGTCTTAAGCGGCATGTTTTTGGTATGTTGGGGCGCTGTATTGTTTCTCTTCTTACTATATCTTCTTCGAGCATCTATCTGTCTTCGTGGCAGCAAAAATTACTCTTACACTATCATGCATATGTATAAAGCGGCCACGATTCAAAAAGAATTTCGGCATACAAACTTGTCAAGTTTGTTATTAGCTGATATCGTTATGAATCGATGGTTACTCACCATCAAGTAATAAGGTGCTCGGTGCCTGTTTATATTATGAAAAACGTCCTATAGACGTATATCGAAAGCGGCCTAGGCACTTTAGCGACAAACATCCAAACACTTGTGTTCACCACTAACTAATACGGATTCCACGATTTCTAGGGCCGACTCACACTTTGCCTGTTGTGTCGTAAAGTTCTTCAATTCATTATTTTCTCTTCGTTTTCTTTTTTGGATAGAAGCCATTAATTGAACCACGGGAACAAACTTAAAGCCTAATCATTCTATGTAATTAAAACTTGAACAGTTCGAAAGTAAATCTGATATCCAATAAAACATAAGTTCAATCATTAACAGCCCAAAAGTGAGACCGGGTTTCTCATATTAACTAGGAAATACAATGAAAAGCGTAATAGTTTGTAAACTGGAACAGTTGTGGCTTTTATCCAGTGTAGCCCGCCAATGATCTCGGGTACCTCCTGTTGATGACCAAGATGATATTCCACAATTTCAATGCGGATTGGTGTAGTAAGAGATCAAGTGTCATATGTTTAATGCCGCCTCGAGGCCTCCAACTGTGATGATAGCAACCGGAACCAACTTTCTTCTTTGCTTTGGAGACACGGTAGCGTTCAATAAATGTTTTGCCACTAGCGGTCATTCATCCCAATAAGGAACATGGACGCTAACTCGCCTGATCTTTAACAATCATTGTGAAAAATTGGAATATAAGCATTCAAACCCAAACATTTAATTTAGTACAACTTTGCAATACTGGGAGTGTTTATCATCTAAATATATTACGCGAAGTAAAAACTGGGGTAAAAAGTTTTTTTACAAACCAAAACAACACACTTTTACCGAAAAATACGCGAGGACGAGTTAACAGAAAGAGTCGAAGAAAGTGTGAAAAAGGCAAATAATTTCATAAAATAATGGAACAGAAATACAAAAATTTGTGCAAAAAATATTACACACACTAAGAGTTTAACACACATATACGAAAATGTACAAAAAAGCGCTGTCAGTGTAAATTAACTCTATGGTATATTGAGTTAAGATCGAATTTCGACCGCAGGGTACGTAATAGGAAGGTTATAGACAGTGTCTTCAATCACTTCGTAATCTGTTGCCGGTAAACGGTTTTTTTGTACGAAAAGAACAAAATAGGTTATGATTTTCCCTCCTATTGTGTATTTCCTTATAATAGTCATCATCAATTTCCCTGTCAATTGACTCTAGAATCAATACAACAAATCACGAAATTAGGATTTAACATGCTTACTAATATTACAAATGCTAACGTAACTCTTTGTCTATTACCATCTAAAACCTAAAGTACTAAACTGATTTAAAAACATACTTTGCTACGTTTACCAGAGGATTTGGGTCTAAAAAGTCGCAAAAAGGCATCACTTGACTAAGAGATAATCCCTTACTACATCCTACACCCGCTGTTGCATAAATCATACGTTCATATCTAATCGAAAAACCAGCACCATAACTTGAAGCAACAACTGATTGTATTTAAAAATATTCCATATAGTTTTTTACATATTTTTTATAAATATTGATGCTAGAATATTCTTTATTATGAATTTAAATTGGGTACGACGAAATAATTGATGTGCGAAATATGTATGTATATTAAACACAGAATTTCTTTTGCGATATAAAACCTTAATTTGTTATGCAATTCGATCATACAAATACGATCACCAGTATACATTTATAATAATAAAAACTACGTCTTGGTCTCCTATCAATAAAATATTTATGTGTAAACTTGAAAAGAAAGGTATAATGTAATATTTATTAAACTTTCAACGAAATGTGAGACTTAGAAGTTCAGACAAGATAATCTTGATTTTTTGGTCAGGTTACATGTGTCATTGGTGTCAGAGAAACAGCTGACCCTTTGAATTCCAAATCAATTTAACGTCTCAGCGTAACATCTGTCATGAGATTAGATTTCTTGATCAGATCGTGACCCACATTACCTCCAAGCACGCGCGCTTCAAAAGTGCGGCACGTCGGACATATTTTATCACATTACGTCGGTCCTGAATTGAACAGGATATCCGTTAAGATAACCAGAACATTCCTTTCCAGAATAGTCTGTATTACATTTAGAGTTGTGATAGCGTAACGTTGCGTTGGTCTCCTACCCTCTTACCTCTTACTGGATACCCTGGAATTTTTAAGTTATGTATGTTTTAAAGTTAATTATCGCTTGCATCGGTGAAGGAAAACATTGTGAAGAAACCTGCACTCTTGAGCGTACCCTGTAAAATCGTTGAAGGTCTCAATCTGAACTGGGCCAACGTGATCTACGACCTGTACCCCTCACTTTGTGAGAGAAGACCCGAGCCCAGTAGCGGGACCGTTATGATGATATCACTTAGAATTTCAAATATATTTTATCAAAGTCTGCATGATTAGATTAAAACGTTGCTTTTATCGACCAGGAGTCAAACCCTGGACCTAGAATTTGACCTTTTATTAAAAAGTTTACAATTTACCAGGCATGCTACAATTTAATATCTATTTCATAAGTACTTTCCGTTTTAAGCCAACAAATTTTAATTAAGTATTACGTAATTTGGGATATCATCGACATTACAAGTTTGACCCTCATACCTGCCTTTTGTTTAAAATTTCATGTAAAGTGAGCTTTGGTTGGGTTTAAAACGAATGGAATTAGGGCTAACATTATTTTCCTGTTTAAATTATCACATAACATATTTAAAATGAGTTTACAGATTCAGAATATATTTCAGGTAATCAAAAAGACTTGGAGTGTAGAGAAGTTTTAATAAAGATAAATTTATTTTTGATGTGTCTACTTATTGTCATCATGCCACTAACAACTCCAGTTCATTCTGTTTCACTGTGGATTATTCCCCTTTTTCTCTCGATCGTTGATAAGTTGTTCGTTATGGGTGCCTTGAGCCCTTTGATAGCCCGCTACGGATCGCGGGTGTCTCTTCGTAGTGAGGAGTGGTAGAACTCCACTATGCTGTTCCAATGCGGATTAGCGAAGAGGTTAGAGGCTCACCCGAGTGTTGGAAGGTTTTTGTGGCGTCCAAAGGTCTTCGACATGCCTTAAGGATTTCTATCGGACTACAACCGGGATTAAAGGCTTTACGTGCCTCTGAAACACAGAAGCGTTCAAGTTTGCCGCTACCAGTCACCGTCTTCCAACCGATCGCGACAGCTGTCACTTAACTTCTTCGATCACTTACAATCGACACAAGCTGACGCGCTATGAACATATCAATCTCCAGGTACTTTAATTAAACCCAAAGTTTCAGTAAATTAATTATTGATTTAGTTTGAAGAACCTATTACATTTAGTAACCATGTTACGCTAGGTGGCGGTAGTTTTAAGCAAATCTCAGGTTACCTGATACCTTTTATTATTTATCTGACAAATCTCAAACAACAACAAATCTCAAACATAAGAAACAATGCAAACAAGTAAAGAGGGAACGGTAAAGATGTTCTGATTAATGGTTGATATAAATCCCGGATAATCACCGCGGTGACAGACTCAAGCTTCTTATTACTAACGTTATGGCTTGAGTTTCAGCAAAGTGGTGTCATAAAGATCCACTATACAAGTAGCTAGTACCAGTGATATCCGGCAGATGCAAATGCTTTGAGGCAAACTTTAGATGTGTTCTAGAACTTTCGTATGTTATCAAATTATCGTTTGTACTTGGAAGCAAATGAATTATGACGTTAGCGCAAGAGACTAGATACAAGACTTGAATTGAAGATTTGGAAATAATTAATGGAATTCATCTTCAAGATTTTACTTACGTTTTACATAATTACGGAATATTTATTTAAAACTTTATTGACATCCTCAAACTGAGGTTACAATCTGGATTTTTTAGAGTTTTTTAAAAAAAGTCCAGATCGAATCTGCACCAAGTACCGATAGGTCTATAATCCGATAAAATACTTACTAAACTACTTGTGCTATCAAAAAGTATTGGAATGTTTTAATCGTCGAAATCAACGAAATAAATGTCGTTAATGTTTGTACTGTTTCGAGAATTAAGTATTATTGAAACTTTGCAAAATAATGAGAATGCGAAGCAATATAGAAAATTTCAGCGTCGTAGGACCAAACCAACAAACGAACATTTCCTCCAAGAACTGTACAAATTACTAATACAAAAAAGGCTTGGAAATACATTTATACTGCCAAAGAATAAAATATATTGCAGCTAAGTTAAAGTTTTTACTAGAATATTTTAGTAGAACAAACCGTTGTCATTTCGTCCCTTCCATTAATTTCCTTCTTAGATTGATCGGCGGCCTCTTCAAGACGACCGCAAGAAAATGCCTCATGTTAGTAAACGAGGAAAATAAATGATTGGCATAATCCTGTTGTTGATATTTCAGGATGTTATGAACTTTTATTAGTTGTGGAAACCTTATTAGGGTACCCTTTTCTAAGCCTGCTCAACTTAACAGAAATTAATCGGTTGTATTGAAGTAGAAAGAGTTTTGACATTTTGTTTTTTTTTACAAGAATAGATTCTGTGCGTTTATCACCTACTGCTGCACGGGTTTCTCCTCATAGGCTTGAATGTGGATTAAAACAGGGGCTTATAATTAGGCTAAGTGTGGAAAGTTCTATATGCTGCTCAAAGGATAACTACTACGTTTTTAGGCAACTACTTTTTCTAAGCAATTCAAAAGAACCTTTTAGACATACTGGCATTTCAGACATATCTGAATTGTAACAGCCTGAAATTGTATCTGTAAGAGAAAGTAATAATTTTCATCGTTTTAATTAATCAACAGTTAGTATTAAATTATTTTTAATATATTATCTCTCTCGAAATTTCTCGATGCGTTGTTGGAATTTTTCAATTTGCTTCTTTAAGTACTTTGTTCCAACTCAACCAGTTTTCCAGTACTTTAACTCGAACAAATTAAACGAATTGTGAAATTGATTGTAGAAGAAGAATAATTTTTAATTATTTAATTTGTATATGTTCTTTAAATTAGATAATATATTCTTTTTATTACAGCTAGAAGACGAAAAGATAAACGAGCCATCTAATGGTAGTTGATCACTGTCGTCTTCAGATACTAACAATACCAGAAAAATTACCAATATCTTTGGACAACTCACACACGGCCATCTGACCCCAAAATAAGAGTTAGCTTGTACTATGGTAATAAAAAAACTGATAAATTTACATATATATTTCAAAATACATACTTATATAGATATTTACGACCAGACACAAAGAACAAGCAGTTCTGCTCATCACAGAACAGTTTGACCTGGGTAGGAATCGAACCTACGAGCTTCGCGGTGTATTTAGGTTCGTTAACCACTGGACCAATCGGCCTATCAAATTAACATGCAACATTAGACTTGTACCAGTAATCTTTTTACACCTTTCTAAACAAACCCAGTCATAACCTGTATCTATAAGATACCTGAAAGGTCAACTCATTCATAATTATTCTCTGGTCCTTTGGTCTAATGGTTAGTGAGCCTGACTGGCTGACTAGGCTGGAAGGTTATCGTCTCGATCTCCACCCAGAACAAACTTTTCTGTAATGGTCTGTGTGTGGGTGTAATTAGAATATATAAGTATGTATCTATAACATGATACAGCTCAAAGTGCATTTTTCTTGTACCTTTAATATTTTATCAAAGTTTTAAGGGAGGACTCTTATATAGAGATAGAGCACGAAAATATTTTTTTGGAATTATTGTCTGTCTGAACGCGCATCAAGTAAAAACCCGCGGACAGATTTCGATGAAACTTTGTAAAGTTATTACTTAAATCCCCGATTAACATTTAGGATACTTTTTATTCCGAATAATTCCCGGGTTTCCTTGGAATAGGGGAAGAAAATTTGTATAGGAATATTCTTAAATATTAACCAATTCGCTTGAAATTCGCAATAAACAATCCTTATTCATATTAATAAAATATGTGTGGCTCAGTTTTTTGATATTTTTGTAGTGTAAAGAAAAAAAGGCAAAATAATGTGAATATTTTGAAATTTTCGATACAAGCTCCTGGTTGACATATGTATGTGTTTCCCTTGAATTTAAAATTTACATATCCCTGGCATAATACCTTCAATTTAAAATTAGCGTTTCTTTATTTCTATCCTTTAAAGGATAAAAATGGGATAGGAAAATGTGTACTAAAATACACCTTAATATACATATGTAGTTTTTAAAAATTGGAATGACTTTAAATCACGAGAAATACTTAGCATTTAGGATACTTTTCATCCCTAATTACACCGGAGTTCCCTTGGGATACAGGATGAAAGTTTGCATGGGTTTTTGATCCACTGGCAATAAAAAACCATGTGTATGTATGTAAGCTTATCCAGCTAGTTATAAATAACTTTGAAAAAAATATTTCGGTTAGTAATTATGGCAACTAAGAAATCTGACATAGCGTTTATACATTGCCTTTTATTGCGATCATGTATTTCTATGTATGTGTAAGTTAATTTGACCTGTGTGTGCATGTCACATTTGAATTATGTACAGCAATCCTTGATGCATTTCTCGATTGGTATGTATTGTACTATCGATATCTCAAGCAATCAGAGGTATGTTAAGTCAATTAATTAAGATCAGTAACGTATGATCGTATTCCATCGGATCAAACACTTTAACAATATATCCTGTTCCTGAGGTGTCTCGCTCCCTCAGGGAATAAATAAATGTTACTGCCGTATCTCAGTACGGAACACGTGTACAAAATTATAAATTACGTATTATTATCATTAAATTCCGTCCTGCGAAAGAATGGAATAAGTTGTCCATGTCGGTATTTCCGTTTGATTATAATATCAAATGTCTTCAAGTAAAGAGTGAATAGGCTTTTACTAAATTAGTGCGCTTCACCATCAAAGAATACGTCGCCACTTACCATCAGGTGGTTTCGAAGTCAACCGCTAACTTATTTAATATAAAAAATCTGAACTAAGCCAATAAATCTTTGTAACTATTTCGAAAGATGCTGCTATATTTTCTTTCTTCCATACTACTTTGTAATGTAATCGAGAACGTATTTATGTAATAGTAAGTAAATATCTCGAGACAATTCACACACAGCCATCACACACTAAACTAAGAATTAGCTTGTGATGTGTTAATCAAGCAACTGATACACTGACATACATATATTTTTTTAAATAAATTCTTACATAGATTTTTATAACACCTAGGCACAGACACTGCGTGGGGATCGAACGCATCAACTCCGTAGTCAAGTTTGCTAACCACTAAACCCACAGGCAACAAGATATATTATTTGTTATACCAAACATTCACATATCCACATCTCACATTAAAAATATTACAAAATCCAGACAAAAACTCAGTTTTAAAACATACAGTCCACTTAGAATTCACTTTCGCTACTTTCCAGAATGTTCTCAGAAGTACTTTTGAAGATATCTCTTGAATGTTAACGCTAGAGTGTGGAGAGGCGTGTACAAGGGAGTACATTGCTTAAATATTTATATCAATTTTATGTGAGATTCTAAAGTTGCTCGGAGCGGACTCAGCAAGTTTTTTTCCCAGTGAAGTGGGTTTAGCTTATTAAGTTTGGAGCGGAATTTTGCTGAGGAATTTTGTGTGATGGGAATTTTTATGTTGTGTAGTTTTAGTTTTGGGTTTGTTGATAAAGATAGTCCTTGTAATCTTTATCATTGCTTTTTACAATTTGGTTGGACTTTTGCTAAGAAATAACTTATTTAAAGAAAAAATATACGGATATTTTTTTGTTTCCAAACGGGGCCTAATAGTACCTATTTATAAAATCGCTGTCCGTCTGTTTATCTGTTCATTAGTTACAGCTAAGACCAAAAGACAGACAATTATTTTTAAATCGTACGTAATAATGTTACTTGGCCGGTAAATGAACATTATTATTCTAAAATTTAAGAAAAGTATAAATTTTCTGTTTATCTTTTATACTATTATAACCAATTATAAATTCATTTTAATGTTATTATTACCATATTAATAAAGTAGTAAACTAACATCCAATAGAAAAAACTTAACAATATGAAACTCAACTCATCATTAGTCGGCTATTTTCATTAAAATACATGAGTATAGTTTGCAAAAATTCAATACTTACAAAATCATAGTACAAAGATTGATGGTGCTCAAGAGTATCAGGTACGATGCGAGAGGTTTCCTGAACATTGGCTTGATATTCTGAAGGCCATGGCTGAGCTGCTGGGTCAGGGTCGAGGCCTTCAGCTCCGGGGCCTCGGGTATTGTCTGCTCTTTGTCTTTCCATATTTCTTTATACTGAAAGGTACGGTGCATATTAATTGCTGTCTTTTGTACGTGTATTTATTTTGAAGTGCATAGACTTACGGTCTGTCTGGATTGAAAGTGATTTGCAGTTATGCAACAGCGGGCTCGTTATGGATGCTGTTTTCAACCCATTGAAGGTGTACTTAACTCGCGTTCCCTGAGAACTAAGGAGACCTAGAGCAGACACCACGCTGGTCCAATGCGGATTGCTAACCAACCCGGAAGTTTTTATACTGCTCGATGTTTTCCGACATGGTTTAACGATTGCTAAATAAAAAGCGGATCGACGGCTTTACATTCCTTCCGAAGCACGGAAGTACTCATGAAATTTTTGCCACTAACGGTCACCCATTCTTCTACCGGACATGTCCGCTGTAGCTTCTTCGACCACTCACAACCGAAACAAGCAGGCTATGATCAGCGTAGTTTATGACATCAGTAAAATACGAAGATTAAATATGAATAAGAAACGGTGATAGCCTAGTGGTTAAGAATTCGGCCTCCTACTCGACTTCTGACTTTTCGAAGTTTCGTTTTAAGCATTGAAATGTCACTCGTTATAACGGTGATGGAGAACATCGTGAGGAAACCTGCGTGCCGGGGAGTTTGCAAAACTTAAAGGTGTGTCAAGTTTGCCACTCCGCACTTGGCCAACGTGGTGGACAATGGCCTTAACCTTCTCATTCAAAGAAGAGACCCGTGCTCAGTATTGGGCCGTGATAGGTTGAAGATGATGATGAATGTTAAATATAACATTTATATATTCACAGAAAATAACTAAGTTTAAACTAAGATTTGACTAATAACATGCCACGTACAGAGTCGGCCATCTGTTACGCGTAACAGTTATTGGGACTTTGAAAGCAACGCAGATCTGTTCCAAAGTTTACACCGACTCGAGATCCAGAATCTCGAGTAATTGTTTAGTTTTAATCAAACTTTGTTATGGAATTTTGTTATCTGGGGTTTCAACGTAAGTACTGTAAAACATTGATTGGTTATTAGTTACAGTAACGTTCGAAACGTGCTTGTTATGGTAACAAAGAGGAAATCTTTTAAGCCTTATTATATGAAGGTCGCTTGTCTAGTACTTTCACGCCTAGACGGCGTTATTATTATTATATGAAGGTCGCTTGTCTAGTACTTTCACGCCTAGACGGCAAAATCAATATGACGAAAATTGCACTGACATGTACAAGAACTTTAAAAGGCTCGGATATGGGTCACTTTGTCTGTCAAAAACTATATATAGAGGTTGAAATAGAGATGAAAGTTTGTGTGGCCGTTCGTTATCGTTGGGTATTAAACTAAGGAAAAAGTTAGTTGTAAGACAGGGGCAGCCAACTTTTATGTATCTATGTGACATTTTTTATAAAGAATAATCATTTTAGAAATGCGAAAGTTTGTGAGGATAAATTTTTCAGACTGCATAGTCATTTTTGTGATCGGTGACGATGTGCCAGAAATATGAATTATGCAGGGAAAACGTTAGCTTTTTTATATTCAATAAATTAGTGCTTGACCACAATTCCGCCTGACGGTAAGCAGCGACATGATCTAGGTGGTAAAGCGCACTTATTTAGTAAAAGTATTCACCAGCCTTATTGCAGTATAAGACAAAAAAAGTAGGCACTTATCACTAAGTGACGCCCGCCCGTGGACGTTAAGTCTAACTATCCATCCATGTCTTCTGAGTCAAATGTTGCAGAACTATTTGTACTGACGATCCATTCAGATAATACAGACAGTCCATTAGCTCTGAGCATGCGTATCATAAAGCGTTCACCTTAAGTTGGATCACTTGGAACTTGAGCCAACGTATAAAAGAGTGAAAAATGTATTTTAAACCTGAATTATTTGCTCAACAAAAGAACAAAGCTTGCTTGTATAAGTTTGAATCCTAGAACAAGTTTATAATTAAAGAACAGAAGCACGGACGGCGGGCGGAATACTTAATATTATGAAGGTATTTTGTAGAAATAGCCGACCAGCGAGCAGACAAGACACGTGGGTTGCGAACATCAGAAATCTAAAATTACAAATGCAAATTTTTATGAGACAAAACAGATTATAAGACAATTTAAATGTAAATTAGCAAAATGACGCCGTATAATATCATGGAATTTGTTAATGCTAACTCTTTATTTTTTTATTAATGTAGTTTATTAGCTATTATAGGGCATAGTCTGTAAGAAATTATTTTTACTAAAGTAAAAATATTTTTACTAAGTTAGGCAGTGCTTAAATTTTCTTATTTATTTCTTAATTGATGTAGGGACTTTCTTTTGTTAACTTAGTAACAGAAAGTACTCGTTAGTAAATAAAAGAAATACCTTCGGAAATATATGTATAGTTGTCATTATAATTTCATTTTCACTGTTTATAAGTATAGAATGGTAATTCTAACGGCATATTATACTGGATTAATTTAATGAAATTAAAGTACTGTAAAAAAATCATTTAATTTTACGGAATTGCTCGTGAACATAACTGCTAGTAGCGGTCAGCCTATAATTATTGACCAAACTAATTACCTAACCTTCCTGGTCACCTGTTACAAACGCAAGCCACGGTCAATGAGTGTGTAACTTACACCTTTTAGGTAACGAACTCGTATGAACTGAAAGATGAAGAATTAAAAAAAACTCTTGAAACTGGTATTATCTATAGATGCAGCTCAGATGGACGCAGCTGTAAGAAGTTCAGAGACTGAAGAAACAGCAAACGTGAAAGCCTTTGAAAGCAGACCTTAGAACTCTTGTAGCGGAAAACTTGTATTACACACTCAAATAAGTACAAGTTGTTTTATCTTTTCTTGCAATCACCAAGTTTTTTAAAAACGAAGTACTTGACGAGGCTTGTTTTTATATAAACATATTCTATATATATTTTATATGATAGTTAGCAAACTTCAAAATCATTTATTTCTGCATGGGGTGTTTATATAAATGTATATGTTATTATTTTGGTAATTTATGACCGACTCATATCACTTATATTAAAAATATTGACATCATTTTTTTTTTACT
>DWJZ01006682.1:0-12791 GCA_018249125.1 Asbolis capucinus
AAAACGCACATAACTCCCGAAAAGTCAAAAGTGCACGCTCTGGGATTCGAGCCCGGACCCCCCGAGTAGGAGGACGAATTCTCAATCACTAGGCTGTCGGCGCTCTGCAGGTGTGCAGGAGAACAATAAACTAAATCAGAACGCATTAAACTTGTGTCACAAATAAATCACCATGATCTGCGTTCAAAAATGACCACGGTAACGAGATTGAAACAACGAGGTGACAAAGTAACACGCAACGCTGCTTCACATTCAACCTCGGTCGCCGCCGCGCCGCACCGACGGCGCTCGCGGCGCTCGCGGTAGAACATACATACATATGGCAACTGTAGGTGTAGGAAACAGGTTAACTCTTAACCACCTGAACCTAGTTTTGTGCTTTAACCACCCACGGTCTCAGAGACTGCCGATAGATTCCGTTTATTTTGGGATCTATGACATCAAAATGAAGTTCGGTTGAATAAAATTGATGTTTATATTCAATGGCTCTATTTTAGCAGAAAAGTCAAATTTAATTTAATTTACAGTCTTATTTAAAATGGAAGCATATTAATGTAATAATTATCTTGGCACTAAAAATTCTTCCTCTAGAACTTTTTAATTAATAACATAATTTCTTTTTCTTATTTCTAATAATTTGAATACACTAATAACCTACAGAAAAATAATCCATTTTGAATGTGAAGATTAAATATTTATTTAATTAATTAAGATATACGTACATTATACTTAAATTTTTAATGGATACTTTTACCGTTTATTCTTATTATTATATGTATATCAAAAATTATAGAGCCACACATAACAAATATTGTTTATTATTTTTATCGACTTCAAAGGAGGTACTCAGTTCATGTGTATTTTTGAAGTAATACTTCTTCAGGTGCGTTATGAAAAAATGATGAGAGGGAAAATTGAAGATGCGCGCAACCGTCACGCAAAATTAACAGATTGAAGTTGTCCAGGAGATCACTCATTAAGTCTAGAAATAATACCACCAACAAGAAAGAAATAGAAGCTCGATATCCTATTAATATTATAAATGCGAAAGTTTGTAAGGATGTGTGTCTTTGTTACTCCTTCACGCAAAAAGTACTGAATGGATTTAGATGAAACTTTACAGTTATATAGCTTAGACATTGGAATAACAGAATAAGTAAAAATTTTGCAGAATTTGTTTAAAGTTTTCGAAATATTACGAAAATTCGAAAAAAAAATCGAAATTCGAAAAAAACGCACCCATAGAAGTATAACTTAAAAAAATCGCTTCTTTTGAAAAAATTAACAAGAAATAAAGTTAACAATATTGTTACGACAGTGTTTACTTTCTTTTCTATTTCGTCTAAATGAATCTAGAACTTTTCTTTATATTAAAATTATAAATGTCCAACATAAAACTTGGGGACCGAACCATGAACCTCCGCTTCGATAGTCCGGCCATTTCCCACAGAGCCACGTAGCTCCGACAGCTTGCGTCGAAATTCGTTAACAGTTGAATCTACGCGACAATATTATTATTAAAATTATAATTACAATAATGAAACCTTATAATATGAAAATGCAACACATAATAAAAAATCTTTAAGCATTAACATCTTGTTGCCGCCAATTCATCATTGCAACCCAATACTGTCCTGCCACTGGGTTCGGGTCTGTACTCAGAACGTGCGGGATACAGGCCATACTTCATTACGCTGGCTTATTCCGGATTGGTGCACTTCACACACCTATGAGAACTTTATGAAAATTCTCAGTAGTGCAGGTTTCCTCACGATGTTTACCTTCGGTTTGAACCCAGGACCTCCCGTACACTAGACCAACGTTCAAACTGTTGAGCTACCACGGCTATTAAAGCCGCCAATACGTATCAAACATTATTTGTGTTTGACCAGCGTGAAATGAAAAGCATTTGTTTTGTCTTAGTAACCAACCGCTCACTTAACAAAAGTCAAAAAAATAACAATATAGTGTCCATAAATTACAAAATTAGTAACAAAAATACAAAATAATTTAAATGTCATCTTTCATCATATAAAAACAATACAAACTTATGACCATGTACTGGCGTACATGTTGGTCTGAAGACAAAAAGTCGACGGTTATCTAGTACCTTTTTAAATCTATTACAATGATTTTTACTTGCCTGATTGAGGCTGGGAGCAGAGCAAATCCGAGAAACCTCCTTATAGATCAGATCGACCTTTAGATACTAGACTATACTACAATATCTCTTGCCTATGAGTTGAGTTCTTATAAGTTTCTTGAATAACTTTACAGGAAAATCTGGAATTCCTTTAGGAATTTTATAAAATAATCTTACACCGAGTCCTACAAACGATTGCTGAACTTCCGAAACTAGTATTCTTGTTGTCTTGATGTTAGTCCCATTACATCTGCCATCTGCCAGTAAAGTCAAAATCCTTTTAAAATTCATAATATTACACACAAACTCCAATTTTATTTATTTGTCTGGATAATAGAAATAAAAGAGAAGTGGAACAATGAAATCATTTCTTGCAGTTCAGTGTAAAGATGAAACTAATGATGGTGGATTCGATTACAATTAATAATTTATTAGCATAGCTATCACACCTATGTCGGTACGTACTCCTATTTCCCATAAAAAATAGTCATTATGTTGTTATTCGAGTAGGAGTAATCCGATGGTTGTAAAGAGCCGCTGTCATGAGTACATTATAACTACTTATGAGGTTTTATAGCTGATACAGCGTGAGAACAAGCAGGTTCTATTATAAAATGTATTGGTTATGAACTCCGTCCTCCCATATTAAACAACTGGAATTAATTGAAAACAACTGAAATTATTTTAACAATAACAATTAACTTTACTCGGTGCGAGGGCGCACAGGGGTATCGTTAAAGAATACGACGACTAAGTTTGAAGCGATGTATTCGACAATTTACAATCAACTGGCGTTATGTACTAAAACAAGACTGAGGAACATAAATGCAACGTCAGTATTTTTATTATATGAAGGGTTCCATCAAAGTCTACTAAACAATAAAGACAGACGTAGGTGGTAGAACTAACAGGATGCAGGTGCCTAAATGCAACATCAGTAGTTTAATCATGCAGTGTTACATCAAAGTCTACTAAACAGTAAAAACAGACGTAGGTGGTAGAACTAACAGGATGCAGGTGCCTAAATGCGACATCAGTAGTTTTATCATGCAGTGTTACCTTACAGTCTACTAAACAGTAAAGACAGACGTAGGTGGTAGAACTAACAGGATGCAGGTACCTCAATGCGACATCAGTAGTTTTATCATGCAGTGTTACATCAAAGTCTACTAAACAGTAAAGACAGACGTAGGTGGTAGAACTAACAGGATGCAGGTGCCTAAATGCGACATCAGTAGTTTTATCATGCAGTGTTACATTACAGTCTACTAAACAGTAAAGACAGACGTAGGTGGTAGAACTAACAACTTGAAATGCACAAAAACTTGAAAATCCAAAACTCAAAAGACAAATCTTAGCTCTGCTACTGATGGGTTTGTGTATTAGACAGCTTACAATTACCAAAAGCGCATTCCCTATGTATTTGAAGGTAAAGTAAAAAACCGAAATATATATTCGTCATCTATAAACTGGAATACACCTTAGCATTTTTTTCAGATTTTTCCTATTGATATCTATGAATTTATTGTGATATACAATATAATTGTTGGGAAATTAGAAACCAACATATGACGGTAATAAACTCGTTATAGGTCGGTACAATCAAAAATATTATACATGTTGTTTTGATAAGTTGCATGTACTGAGTTATCGGCGTAAATATATTTTATAAAGTTTTTGGTAAACGTTAGTAGGAGCTAATAGAGACAGCTGACAAAAGCAGATTGACATTAGCAAGATTTGATTTGTAAAAAGTGTTGAGTGTGCCTCAATCTGAAGTAGGTATTTTTCATTACAAAAGAAAGTGTCCATGCTAGAATTTTACTGTTTTTGATGCTGTACGAAAAATAATAAATTGTTATGTATGGCACTGCCAAATCTCTTAAGGAGGCAGGTCTGAAATACGGAGCGCTTGGTTATCTTTTTTTACAAGCTTTTGTTTAACTTACAGTGCATGTTTGTATATCAGTATGTTTGTTACGGGACAAATCTTGCGAGCTTAATTAGACCCACTTCCTCTTAAATTGAGGAGCTGAAAGTTTGCACACAGCTTCAGTTTCGATGACAATCATTCTTATGATAAGCTTGTTGTGATACTACGACCAGGGTTGGCTCCAGACAAGGGAACTCCTCAACCGGTTACAGTACAGTTGTGAAATTATGTGTATTTTTTTGTATTAAAGCTTGTGTTTTTAAATCGTACTATAACACTATAACACACTATAAATGCGAAAGTTTGTAAGGATGTGTGTTAGGGTGTGTATTTTTACTCCTTCACGCAGAAACTACTGAACGGATTTAGATGAAGCCTTGCAGTGATATAGCTTAGACATTAAAATAACATAATAAGTAAAAATATTTAAGTATTAGTTTAAAAATTTTTTAATATTACGAAAATTCAAAAATAATTAACTTATTTCATATCTCCGGACTGTGTCAATCGATTTCGATAAGTCTTTCGTCATACAAAAGGCAATCACTTCCGTCTGATCCAATTAAAATTTGAGCGACATCTGACGGATAGTTTTTGAGTTATTATTAATAAAGTAAATTTCATTTTTGGTTTTTTAATTTCGGTTCATATCTCCGGACTGTAACAACCGGTTTAGACAATTCTTTAGACATACAAAAGGTAATGACTTCCGTCTATTAACATTTGAGCGACATCTGACGGGTAGTTTTTGAGTTATTATCTCTGCAAGATATAAATTAATGAAATATGTGTTTCTCAGTTTTTTGATATTTTGTAATGAAAAGAAAAAAAAAGGCAAAATAATGTGAATATTTTGAAATTTTTTGTACAAGCTCCTGGGTGATATGTGTATGTGTTTAAATTGAATTTGAAATTCACATATCCTCAATGTAATACTTTCAACATACATAAATTCAGCATTTCTTTAATTTCGTCCTATAAAGGATAGAAAAGGTGGGTGAAATTTTGAACTAAAATACGTCTCAATCAATATATATAGTATGTTTTTTGGAATAACTTTAAATCTCGAGAAATGCTTATGATTTAGGACAATTTTCATCCCTAATTATACCAGTGTTCCCTTGGGATACGGGATTGTATTGGATTTTTGATTCACTGGTAATACAAATACAATGTACGAATGTGTGTAAGCGAAGCTGCGGGTACAGCTAGTTCAAAATAGAACAGTTAAATGCCACAAAAAAATACTCCCACTCACTAAAAAGATATTTAACTAAACACTAAATCCTTTCTCCTGTAAATTTTGGATTTTATCATTACGGGGTTATTGGTCGGGGACGTCGATATATAATCTATGGTGTTTTTTGTGCTTACAATACTGCGCTTGAAGATGATCCCACCTGATAGTAAGTGGCGATGGAATGTAGTATATACTATGTTATAGGGCGTATGTGTATGCATGTAGTGTGGTAATATACACAGGGCACTGCAAGGAGATCACTTAGCAGGGCTGTAGGGAGTAGGTTGTCGACACGGGAGCAGTAATGTGCGGCCCTGTCGCCCAGCGGGCGCCTAAAGCTTTTCCTACTCCACACCAGCACCATTAAAACAGTCATTACCAACTTAAATAGCTCTCTTTGCTTAAATATTATTAACTATATTGTACGCTCGATTTCCAATGACATGTTCAGGATGGATCACTAACGCCTACACTAAGCTTGCGACACTAATTCGTTTGTTAATGAAAAAAGCAAAATATTTGAAATGAAAAATATCAACATTTGAATAATTTAATTCAAATTCCTTTAACTGAACTTGATGTTAAAAATTAAGAGCACATACATAGAATGACATAGCTACTAGGTAAAATGCTGTAAAAACCCAAGCGGCGTTGACCTGCAGGGTATTAGGAGTCCAGGCTTTACCAGGACAAGGTCCAGGCATTTATTGAATAGCGAGACTATGGCACACCAAATTAAATAGTTTAAAGTTTAGATTAAAGATCAATTAAATAAAAATAAAAAATAATAAACATTAATTCTATGGATGTTTTTCTATCCTACGGATTCTCCTTAGTCTTTCCGCCATGAGTACACAGAGAAGACCGATTGGTCGCAAACGTGTGAACGCGTTGCAATGACTTGCTCTTTGATTTGTGTCAAATAACGGCACTTGACCGGATAGGCTGCTATTAGCACTTGTGAACTTAAACGACTGGCCCGTTGATCTAGTGGTAGTAAACCTGACTGCAAGGCCGGAGGTCGTGGGTTCGATCCCTACCCAGAACAAACTATGCTCTGATGAGCAGGAATGTTTGTTCTGTGTCTGAGTGTAATAAAAATATGTTTTTATGTATTTTGTTACAGCAGTGGGTTAGGGATAGAAAAATAGTAAAACCGGTTTGAATAGATGGTCTCTTTATTTTAAAAACTTCAAGAGAACCACTGGCCCTAATGTCAGTGTACTGTTCTTAACACTCTCGCACTGTATTGACTTTCGGCACAACACTCGCTACACTGTGCAACTGTGTGTGTAACGGCACTGTTCACTGACGCACTAACTAACGCACTGATCACTTTACTTTTCTTCTCTCTTCTTCCCGGCTTCTTTCCGGATTCGCTTCCGAAACTGAACTGCCCGGGCCATAATTTCGAAGGAACGTTCCAATTTTAAATCTCTTCTATCTTGCTCTCACTTTTCCTTTCCTGTACTTTCCAGTATAATCAAGTCACCTATGTTAAGTGATCACCGCCGCTCATGGACATTAGTAACACCCAGGCATCACCAATACGTTGCCGGCCAAGGATGGATCAATGGACCCGCCTCTTGATGGTCCCCATGTCATAGCTGTCACATTAATGGTTTAATTTATCCATTTATGTATAAAAAATTAATAAACTGAATGCAAGCAGAACGTAGTGGAAACAACTGGATGATTAAAAAAAACGTGCGATTTTGCTCTACACATTATAAAATAAATAAAACGAAAAATTTAAAACAACTCAACAATAGATCTCTACTTCCAGAATTTCAATAAAATAATTATTTTATTTCTTTGTATAGTATAAAAAGTTTCGCTTATTTATATTTAATTAAATTTAAATATACATTATATATAAAAATGAATGTGTATTTGTTTGTTTGTTTGTTTGTCCTTTATAGACTCTGAAATGGTAAGAAATAGAGCTCTGATGTCTTCGGCAACTTTGTTCTGAATTATCTAGAATAGGTTCTGGTTCCTAATTGACATCAATCAGACATATGTATATTGGCTTCTGGCAAAGGAACTATTCAACAGTTAACAATACACGTTCGAAATTTTGTAGGTACATACAACCCCAATAGTCCATTCCATAGCTAATGTTGATCCAGGTTCTTCTTTATCAGTTGGCTTCTTTCAGAAGAACTCTTCACTGGCTTACAATACACTTGCGAAATTTTGTAGGCGCATACAACTCCAGTAATCCATTCCGTAGCTTATTTTATCCAAGTCGTACTCCAACGATGGCATCATGCAGAAGACCTTTCCAACAGTTTACAATACAAGCTTATGTTGATCCAGGTTGCACTTCATACAACGGAAATCTTCATCGGTTAAGAATATATAGCCACAATTTCAGATAACAAATGTACTTTGTTGTTGTTATATGTTTTCAGTAACGAAATATTATAGTATTCGTTAACTTATCAGGCTGGAAATGTGGTAGTGAGTAAGCGTATCGACCGATTATGGAGACGTTGGGTACTGTATGTTGCTCCATGCAAGTGACTATGCATGCCACAATGGACTCGTCTAATGGAAATCGGTGTACATATGTATGTATGTCTGTTAGTAAATGAGTGAATCGACCGAGTGGGACGAAGAGCGAGCATGCGATAATGCTGAAATCGATGTACATTATATTACGTAGTGTGGGACTGAAGGGACTGTGCATAGGATCATATTGAAGTCAATGTAATGATAACCGAAATGAAAAATGGTAGTTGGAACTTGCAACATTGTTGTTACGCTCCGTAAAAAATAAATTCGTTCTGTGATATAAAAGTGACTTTCTAGTGATTTAAAGTGACGAAACTGTTAATAAACATATAAAGAACAAATGTAAGCAAGATTTAATTAAAAGTATTTTGGTTTAGTGCAATTTATCAAGCCTTGAACAAAGTGAATTCAAAGCAAAGTTTTCAATATACCTTCAAACAAAAATATCGAGTGGGCATTTGTTACGGTGCTTTGTGCATATCATGTTGGGAGCGGTGACGGCTCAAGCTCAGTATTAAACAGTGTGGGGCCTTTATTAGTGTGCCTTTTTTACAATTAATAAAATAACGAATGTATTTTTATCACATAACATAAAGTATGGCTCAGTGTGCTATTTGTCTTAAAAATGTATCTTCAAATGACATTTTAAAATGCAAAAAATGTGCAAACAGCTTTCATCATAATTGCATAAGAATTGATAAAGCAACTTTTTCAAGTTTAACTGAGAAGAAAAAAGGTAGCTTCATCTGCTACAAATGTGATAAAAGCCCCACTTCCAAATTAGATCAGCCATCTTTCGTCAACAGTGAGGGAACGAACAACGATTCTACGCCTTCGTGGGTGTCACAGCGTGCATGTTCCAAGGCAGCAAACATTGAATCTAGACACCTCAGCCTTACTAAAGCGGATGTGCGAGCAGTAATTCAAGAAGAGTTAAGATCTTTTGTTACTGCGGAAATCAAAGAACTCTTTCAACAGTGTATTAAATCAGATATTGAACCACTTAAAGAAGCACTTGTAGCTGCCAGAAACGAGATCAAACAATTAAATACTTCTCTAGAGGAACTCAAAACACAATATATAGCATATAAAATCGAGACAACAAAGAAACTTCTAGAAGTTGAGAAGGAGATACCAAACATTATCGCAAAAAATAGAGAGACTGTTGACAGAATTGAACATCTTGATCAAAGTTCCCGGTCAGCAAATTTGGAGATACAGTGTTTGCCTGAGCATCGTACTGAAAATATACTAACTACAGTCAAACAATTGGCTAAAGTCGTATCATTTGACCTGAAAGAAGAAGATATACAGTTGTGTACAAGAGTTGCAAAGTTGAACAAAAATAGTTCGCGACCGCGCTCAGTAGTTGTAAAGCTAAAAAATCAATTACTACGAGATTCATTTCTGGCAGCAGTTATAAAATTTAATAAATCTAACCCGAACGACAAGTTAAATAGTAACCACCTAGGCATCGGTGGACAAAAACAACCAATATATGTTTCAGAACACCTTTCACCATACTACAAGGAGCTACATAGAGCTGCTAGGAGCAGAGCCAAGGAACTTTCTTATAACTTTGTTTGGATCAGAGCAGGGCGCATATTCGTAAGAAAATCGGAAACTTCACCACCAATTTTTATAAAAGATTCGGAAACCTTATCTAAATTATTTTAATTTTTCGTTTATTTATAGTTAATTTAAGATACGTATGTCTTATTTAAATTTGTATTATCAGAATGTAAGGGGGTTAAACACAAAGATATCGGAATTCAGTTTAAACGTTTTATTGAACAAATATGACATAATAATAATTACCGAAACTTGGTTACAGGACAACGTAAAGGATAGGGAATTATTTGATGATACATACATAGTTTACAGGCGTGATCGTAATCTGAATAAGCCATTCGCAAAAAAAACTGGAGGAGGCGTATTGATAGCTATAAATAGAAGATTTTGTTCTTATAGTGTGGATGAATATGAGAGTGATCTGGAGGAATTGTGGGTGATAATTAAAGTAAAAAAGGGCAATGAGTTTGTAGATTTATGTATTTGTGCAGTTTACATTCCTCCTCAATTTAAAACTTCCGACATTGAACAATTTATGGAAAGAGCAAGCATTTGTTTAAGTAATTATAATGAATCATTAGTGATAGGAGATTTCAACTTTCCGGGTTTAAAATGGTCTAGTGAATTTCCTTACAAATATCAAGTACTGAATTATTCTAACTGCTCTTTATATAGTTCGGTTTGTGAATTTATGGCTGGAAACGATTTAAAACAATATAACTACGTAATGAATACTAATTCTCGAATTTTAGATCTCGTATTTTCAACCATAGATCCGATTCAGTTAGATTCTTGTGTCGATCCTTTATGCGCGATTGATCCGCACCATCCACCGCTTGAATTTTCATTCCACTTATTGACAGAAAATACACTTAAACCTAACATGAATCCAAGACACAACTATTTTAAAGCTGACTATGCCAAGATTAAAGAATCTCTAGATAACATTGATTGGTTGAGCTTACTAAGTAATTATAAGGATGTAGATGAAATGGTAACTATTTTTTACTCTTCTCTAGAAACTATTATTAAAAAACATATTCCATTAAGCAAGAAGAAAAATTCGAAATTCCCACATTGGTATTCAAGGGATCTAATTAAACTTTTAAATGAAAGGTATAAAGTTAGAATAAAATATAAGAAATATAAGAACCCTATGGATAAGATCATTTTCGATATGTTAACGATAAGATCACAAAAAAAACAACAAACATGTTATAATTATTATATAGACAAAATTGAAAATTGTGTAATTAAAAATCCTAAATACTTTTGGACGTATATTAAGCAAAAGCGTAGAAACAAATGTAGTATACCAAGTGAGATGTTTTTTGAAAATGAAAAAGCTTCAGATAATAGGTCAATTTGTGAACTTTTTAAAAATAACTTTAAGTCAGTCTATCAGGTTAGTGAGGAGTCAAAAATTATAGAATCAAAACGTAATAACGTACTACCATGTAACTATTTAACTCATATATCAATAGAAGAATCAGAAGTTCGTTTTAAATTAAAGAGACTTGATATTAGTAAAGGTCCGGGCCCTGATGGGATACCAGCAATATTTGCTCAACGTTGTGCTAATCAACTATCATTACCATTAAAAATTATATTTTGTAACTCTTTAATAACAGGAAAATTTCCTTCACGGTGGAAAGAAGCAAAGATAGTACCGATTTTTAAAGACGGCACAAAAAAGGATGTAAAAAATTACAGACCTGTATCTATATTATCCGTATTTGCAAAACTCTTTGAAGGAATTATACTACATCATTGGAGTCATCATACGAAATCAATAATTTCAAACATGCAACATGGTTTCGTTAAGGGAAGATCAACTAATACTAACTTAGTGTCTTTTGTGGATAAAGTGATGGGCTATTTAGATCGTAGAATTCAGGTAGATGCTATTTATACAGATCTCTCAAAAGCGTTCGACAGAGTTGATCATCGCATTCTTGTGAAAAAACTTTCAGACATAGGTATAGGAGGTTCTCTGTTGAAATGGTTTTATTGTTATATATCTAATAGAAAATCTTATGTTGCTTTAAATGGAGTAACATCCGACACTTTTAATTGTTATTCTGGTGTTCCTCAGGGATCACATCTCGGACCAATGCTATTTTTAATTTTTATAAACGACATTACGGAATGCTTTCACCATTCTGAAGCATACTTGTTCGCAGACGATTTAAAAATAATTAAACCTATAATAAGTATTGAAGATCAATTACTTTTACAAGATGATATTAATAGACTACATTTATGGTGCAAAAATAACAAGATGGATCTTAATATAAAAAAATGTTCTCACTTATCATTTACACGTAATATTATTGCAATCCCTACTAGGTATAAAATTAATAAAACAACATTAAAAACATTATCAAGCATTAAAGATTTAGGTGTAATAATGGACAGTAGATTAAATTTTCAGGAACATATCTCAAACATTATTATGAAAGCGTCTAAGTCATTGGGATTTATTATTAGAAATACTAAACATTTTAAAAATCCTCATACACGAATTATTTTGTATAACTCAATGGTAAGAAGCACATTGGAGTATTGTAGTCAGGTATGGGCACCTTGCTATGAAGTTTATAAGACTAGGATTGAAAGAGTTCAGCGCAAATTTTTCTATATATTGACCTATAGTATGAAAAATATCGATTCATATCATAAACGGCTTGCTTATTTTAGAATGACAACTTTGGGAAAAAGAAGAAAACTACTCGATCTTATGTTTTTATTCAAGGTTGTAAA
Organism: Asbolis capucinus; assembly: GCA_018249125.1. Lineage (NCBI taxonomy): Eukaryota > Metazoa > Arthropoda > Insecta > Lepidoptera > Hesperiidae > Asbolis > Asbolis capucinus. The sequence goes on from DWJZ01006682.1 coordinate 12,172, forward strand.
CAACAAAATCTATTGTTCCTATTTACTCAGCAATATTAACATAGCCGTCCCGAGCAGATTACCGCGGCCTGGAACATATAAATTATTCTCTATTCCCATAAGCCGTACTAATCTAGGTAGTAACTCCCCAATACATAGAATGTCAAGATTATATAATTTTTTACCGAAGTATCTTGATATAGACATTTTCCATGATAGAATGTTCACATTTAAAAATAAAATTAAAAATTATCTTTTAACTGCAGCATGACATTAGAGCACACCTATTATTTTTTTTTGTAAATTTTCAAACAATTTTAATTAATGTTTTTGCGAATCAGTTTCATTTATCTACTATAATTTTTTTTATTATTATTTCCAAATTTATTGAATAATTCAATCAATTTATTTTTAACTCATTTATTATTTCAATGAATTAATTTTAGCGTAGGTATTAAATTATTAAGTTAATTTCTATTTTAAAGTATTGAATTATTCAATTAATTTATTTAGTTTCTAAGTTATACTCACTTGGTCTCGTTGGAAATATAATTTTTAGTATTGTATAAAATTGATGTTTTTATGTTTTTGTCTATTGAGCTGATCATTATTTTTATAGTTCAAAAATTTTATTATTTAGG